>JARHVA010003386.1:600000-807500 GCA_037957365.1 Torreya grandis
ATTGGCAGGTGGGGCACCCCCTAGGTTGTAGGGTACCTGGAAGGTGGTCGAAGAGGCGTACGACGTAGTCAGTTGCACTTGTAGGGGTGTAATGTATTGATAACTAGTCGTTGGGATAGAAGTGGAGGCTAAGGGTGGTTGCGTTATGAAGGTAGAAGGCATACGTTGACTAGATACCACCAAAGATGGTTGCATGGTGGCATTGGCAAAAGGGGAGGTAGACACTCCTGCATTTATGGGTGCAAGAGTGTGCAGAGTCGAGACAATCAAGTTCTGGTATGATGTAGAACTTGGTTGAATTGTGTGTGGTTGAGGAGGTAATGAAATCCCGATGGAGGTAGGTTTGAAAATAGATGAGGAGGCCAAACTTTGCGTATTGGCCATGGTCAGGTTAATGGTTGAGGCAAAAGGCTGGGTAGTGGATGGTGTTGACACCTTCGCCACTTCGCCTGAAAGGTCTCGCGTTGGGTTTCTTGTGAGATAGTTTTGGAGGGCTTTGACATTGAGGTCCAAGAATATTTTGAAATCTTGGTCCCCTTCAAGGACAATGGGGGTCTAAGTCAGGGTCGATCGAGTAGGATTTCTTTCAGTCTCTGAGTGGAACTCCATTATGGGACTAGTTATGGACGGGGAAGATGGAAGCGGTTGATGCCTCGCTTGGTCAAGAAGAGCCTTGGTTTGACTGCGTGTCAAAATGATTCAAGGCAAATAGGGTCAAGTTTCAGAAACTATGTTTTTTTCAGTTTTAGAAACTCAGAATGTGGTTTTTAGCAGAAAAAGAGGCGGGTTTTAGGCTGCTGTTTTGAAAAAAGATTGTGATAGTGATCGACATCAGTTAAAAAATCGATGTCGATGAGAACAGATGGCCGACGTCAGTCAGATAACCGATGCTGGCAAGGAAGGGTTGCCGACGTCGGTGGTAAAACCGATGTCGATGACTGTGGTTTTCAGAAACTTAGAAGATTTGAGAGTTTTTGAAAGAAAAGGAAGAAGAACGTCCTCACTAGCTCAAACAACTAGATAGGAACAGAAAAATAGATGGAGATAGGCAGACCCTAAGCGTTAAATCCTAAGAATTAACTTTTAGAATCCTATGGCTTATGCCTTAAAGTGATGTTTGGGAAGGTTGGCTTGAAGAATGGGTCCTAGAAGAGGTAGTCTATGGATGGTTTCAAGTTTGTTTAGGTGCTCAAGAGTCTGGGTTAGGTTCGGTACGTGGCCTGGTGCTAAGGAGCAAGCTCCCCTCACTTCACGAGCCCAGTGATAAGCTGGTCTCGCTTAGCCAAAATATACCTTCCCTAGAGATTATCCTCTGCTAGAGAATAGAGTGGGCTTTCCCCTTGGTGGTGAAATCCAAGTGGGATTGTTGGGACGGGTAAGGTATCCGTTGGGGGATGAAATCCCAGTCGGGCCTTGTCTCAAGTATTGTTTTGATGTTTGATTTGTGCAAGTGGTTCGGATGTGTAACATAAGTATGATTAATTCATGATGCGGTTTAATTACTAGATGTGGACTAAGAAATGCAAGCAAGCAAAAATGAGATACAGTGTGTTTTAGGCCCAAGTCAAAATGTTAATTTGTATGAAGACAAATGTAGAAAGGGTTGAAGAGTATGACTTTTGACTAGTCTATGATGCAATAAAAGAAATAAGAGTTCTTTTTAATCCTGCTTATGATGTCTTTTGGAAGAGAAGAAAGAGGTGAAAAGGGAGAAACTTAATGCACCTATATGAAAAGAAAGAAAAGAACCCAAAGAAGACCCTAGGGTCCCACCGGGCGTGCCAGAATGTTTCTATATGAATTTCACTTTCACATTCAAAGAGAGAATAAGAAACTAAAAGAAATGGTCTAAGGCTTGTATGTACTTGGATGAAGTCTGCGCACCATAATCCATACATTGTGAGAACTCCTCTTTGGTTGTGGAGGATGACACCTGTAACAAAAAGAGACTTGGACAAAGAAGGCGTTAGATGAGGAGATGGTGGGCTGCCAAGTGAAAGCTTGATCCCAGAAGTACAATGACGTCCTTGAGGGATGTCAACCCACTGATTGATAAAAATAATGTCTGATAAAAGATATAATGATAAAAGACTAAAATGATTAAAGACTGAAACAAAAATGGAAGCAAATGCTTACCTGAATTCTGTTGTCAGCCTGGTCACAGTCACCGGCGTCGGTGGTCCTACTGACGTCGGTTGGTCAAGGTCTACCGACGTCGGTTAGTATGCCGACGTCGGTGGGGGAAGTGGTCTCTGCAGTTGGCGTCGGTCGGGGTAGTAGTCTTTGGACGAGCTCTGGTCGAGTTTTTGGTCTATGGACGGGTCTGTGGACGGGTCTAAGATGGAGTTTGGGCCTTGTTAATGGTCTGTGCAAGGGTCTGGGCAGAGTTGCAGGGACAATGGACAGAGTGTATGGTCTGAAAAGGGGCTAGATAGAAGACTTAGGCAATAGGGAGATGAGGAAATAAGGATTCAGGTCTGGTCTGGTGATAGTATGGCTTAGAAGAAATAAACAAAAAATTGATTACAGAGACATTCTAAGCTATTGAAAATGACATAACAAAAGAGTACGTACCTCTTGCCTACTGAAGAAGAAGTGTAGGAGGTCAGGCTGCTGATGTACCTATTGTGATTACTCATGTAGAAGCCTACTATGTGTACCTAAGAGAGAGAGTGAGAGGTCTGATGGAAAGATTGGCCAATTGATTGATCAGATTTTAATATTCAAGAGTCGGATGAAGAACAGGGGTGAAGGGAGGATAACAGACGTAGAAAACCGTTATGAAGGAAACTGACGCTGGCAATACCACTGATGTCGGTCGACAGTTGACCGATGTCGGTGATTGAAAGGCAAGAAAAAGGCTAAAAAAATCCTTTCATCCATTTTCCCAACTCTCGGGTTTAAGTGGTGGGGTAAGAAATGGTCGAGAGGGGTTAAATGGGTGCGAGGATGAGGAATAGGTCATAAATGGGTCATGGGGGGATGAAGGGAATCCAAAGAAGGGCATCTTAGGGTGGTGAGGTGGCAAGGGAGAGAGAATTATTAACTTAAAATAAGATAATTATTTCAAATTAATAAGACATAGGATAGGAGTGGTTAAGAGGACCAAGGGGGAGAGAAGGGGAGGACGACCAAGGGAGTAGACATGATTTCAGTGTCTACAAGAATATGCATCTGCATAAATAGACCAACATGCATAACAAGAACATTATAAATAGGTTGTTGAGGAGGAAGAATAGCAAAAGAAGTCTAAAGAAGATGAGGTCAAGAAAAGAAGGCTAAAGAAGCTTATGCCAAAAGAAAGAAAGCTGAGGAAATAGAAGTTGAAAGGAAGAGAAGGGATCACAAAGAGGTAGTACACAAGTATGAAGAGGTGCAAGTAAAGGTAGAGGTGCAAGTTTTCAAGGAAGAATCTTCCCACAAGGATGCAACCCAATCAAGTACACCGGAGGAGCCTTCACTATCAAAGTCTCTCCCCTCTGCCCAATGGTTATGGGATGTCCCTACCACATCATCTCATCATAACACTTTCTTCATTTTGTTGGCTCAATTTATCCCATCTCTTGCCATAGTCCAAATGATATCTACCACATTTTCTTCCACTTCTATGGAGACATATTTGGATGTTTTACATTTGCCATTATCCAGGCAAATTGAAAGATAATATGCATTCCAAAAATCCATTGTAGGAAAGGCTTTAGGCTTGGAACATATTGTTTTTTAACTGCAAGAGGAGAAAGTGAAATCATAAAATCAAATTGTTGAGGCTAGGTATCTCATTAATGCCTCTTGTTTTGTTATGGTTATTCAAGTCTTTGGTGATCAATTAATGTCTGAGGATAAATAACTTACTACATTACTGACATAGTTAATAAAGGATTATGTGAGTGCACACAAATTATACACCCAAGGGTTATCCATGATGAGATGAAAGGCATTTGTGAACATATAGAGGAATATATATAGGTCCCAAATACTGCTACACATAAAGCTAATCAAATTGCACAATGAATGCTTAATTGGAGGCAACACCTTGACAAATCCTTAGATTATGCTAAACCATAGTTCATAATAATAGATAAATCTAAAGTTATATTGAATGATCACATGGATTATAGGGAAACATTGAATGATGCATTTCAATGGTTTTTATATTCCAAGGATACAATGATGAAGAAGCTCTAGGTCTAGCAAAATGAGACAATGTGCAACATATTTTCAATTATTCAATCCAAAAGGACAACAGATAGGTTAGATGATATTATGTTAGATATCCAACTTAAGTTGTCAAAAGTTAGAGACTTGCTTATCATCATAGAAGAAGTAGATGTGCATAATTTGATGGTCATTAAAATTCCATTATACATTTTGATTTCTATGGTATAGGAAGTACTTGATGATTAGAAAATGTTCAAGCATGAACTCTCATAGGTTGAACCAGTGATTATGCATATCATAGATGAACCTAAGTTCATTCCACCATAGGAGCTCTAAGAAATTTTGAAAAAGAGAAAGTTGGATATAAAGGCATAGTCTAGGTCACCACAACCTACACAACTACCTGACCAAACTTTGGCATGACCCATGTAGTAGTAAAATGCATAGTTCAAGTTTTTTAGTTTAATAAAACAATTCTACTTTGTAACACAGTCATGAGCATTCAAAGTGGGGCCAGGTTGGTTAAATACCCCTAACCTAGATGACCACTTGGTTATGCTAGTCTATGGAAAACCAAAAAGGGTGGTAGGTAGGTATGCTAATTAGTTGAAAAACTAATAGGGTGGCTAATTAGTACATCAAGGGTTTAAAATGATAAACAATACTTGGATTGATTACTACCACTTCTTTGAAAGGCTTATCTTTTCTAGCTTTAGCTGAGAACAAATTTCAGATTTTGTCTACAGATGAAATAATAGTTTAATTATGTGAAAGTGTTGGATGTGGAGTATGGATGCATGCATAAGGTATCATTTTTTCATCTATATGATCTTTTATATGTCTTCGGCCTTGGTATCCAAGTATTAGACATAATAATTCCATGATTATTTTCTTTTTGTATTCCAAAAAGTTGTAATGTGAAGAGACAGAACCATGTAAAAAGCTATATATAGTGTTTTGATGTAATGTAATATTTTTTTGATTTGTGATAGAGATTAATAGACTATCTTTTTAATTGTTTTCCTAATATTCTTTTACCTATGCATAGTGCATAATGTTTACTCTATTTTTTTAATCTTGTTCTATCTTGTATTATGTTGTTTATGATCTAGACTTCTTAACACCATATTAGTTTATATTTATATTTGTTGATATGTATAAAATTTCATATTTTTTAAATTTTAATCATGCTATTGTGTTTCTTTTCTACTTCCTATGGCACAAGCTACACCTATAATTTGCATATTCTAGATAATTTCCAAGAAAATTTACTAACATTCCTTCAACATGTACACGATTAGAATTTTATTTCAAGGCATTTCTAAGGGGATACTTGAATAAATTTGTAGTACCTTAAAGTTTACCCTAATGCATTTTTGTAAGGTATAAGGTATCTCATAGGAGATACTTTCAAACATATATTTTTAGTACCTCAATGGGTATCCTAGTAGATACCTTGAAAATGCACATGATTGGAATTATATTTCAAAATATATCTTATGATATACTTGGAGGGCCCTATAATACCTTAAATGGTACCTTTATGCATGTTTGAAAGGTATCTCTTAATAGATACCTTCAAGGTAGCCATGAAGAAGGGGAGGATACCTCTTTGTAAAAAATAGAGGATGTTCCTCCTACAAAGATTTTATAATATAGAGGCCTATGATTTAACCGCCTCCTTTATATCTGCACCTGACTACCCAATAAAAAAAACATAACACTTCAAGGCAACTTGAGCTATATCCACCTCAATCTAGCTCTGAGACACAAGCTTCCAGTCCTCCACCAAAGCCCCTGCAAAAGAAAGTGCACTTTTCTCACCCCTTTTTCTCTACTTTTATTGCATTCTTCAATCCACTTTTATCTTCCACAATTTTTTATAAGCTTACACCACTCGCCACTTCCTATTCGATCACCTCTTTTGTGTCTTTTCTCATTCCCCCACCCTCATCCACCACATCAACACCCATAATGGTGTAATTGCCCACCACTCATCTCTATGGCCACCTACCTTTCTCACCTTCCACTTGTCACTTGGAGTTGTAACCTTTGAGGAGATGTCTCATCTCTCCTCATCCAAGTGGCATAATTGAAACACCTATAGGTTTTAGGTGAGTCTAAGGATGAGGTGAATCTCTAGATAGGGATAGTTCCCTTGACGTACCATTTTCAATCACTACTACACCTAAATTTTGTGAGGGAAAAAGGAGAGATAAAATTAAAAGAAAACTATCCTAAGGGAGGTGATACACTAGAATAGTTGATGACTACCAACCAACGGAATGCTACACATGAGAAAAAGGGACTAATTCAACATAGACTTCTCCAATCTATATTTTCTCACATCAATATTAGCATCACAACCTCATAATGACTGTATATTATTAGCATCATCCTAATGAAATTCAGGTCCATTTATACATAATTCCATAAATTAAACCATTATAAACATGAATGTATATTTCATTTTTTTTAAGATGTCAAAAAGTCATTCAAAACCCAAAACCTATAGATGTTAATGTAGGTTTTTAGTGTCTTTGTAGGCAATTTTGAGGCCTTCAACTTCTATCTTCCACTAACTTTCTAACCTCCATATTTTTAAAAGTTCATATCCTATATAGAGGCTACAAAGTGTGATAATTTATAGGCATTAGAAGTCTTTGAAACCATGTTATATGCTATCCACAAAACCAATAGGTGCTCTATTTTCTCATTTTGGGAACCAAATCCTAGAACTCAGTCATCTTGTGCTTTGATCATAGTTTGCACTTCCTTTTACCAACCTAACCCTAAAAATAAGTCCTATCATGGAATTTTATTTACACTAAGACTTCATGTATGAGTTCCATCCCTTGATTTATTATGAAAAAGGACTCATCAGCTCTTTGTTAAGCCACATGTAGGTGGTTATTTCATTGTGCAAGCAATAAGCATGATTGATGGGCAATAAGCATCACATTTGATCTTAATGGGTTTATGCCTATATTAATACCTTTAAATTACCTCCTCACACTTTAAAGTAATTTAATCCACCACCAAGGCTTTCATCCTATCATGACATCATCATTATATACCTGTGTGTGCACCTTAAAAGATATGCAAGTAGTGAATAGTTAAATGACCCATGTACCAAGAAAACTACGTTAATTGTAACTTGGTCTCTTCCTCACTAGGTATACATGGAATAATAAGATATTTCAGATCTCCAAATATTCTCACACACTTCATTTCAACATTTGAAACCTTTCAAACACATGTAGGTGTAGATTCTAATGCTAGACTGTATGAAGATGTTTCTGACTACAACAGTCCCTTCTTGACAAGTGAAAGGTTTTTCTTGATTATTCATACTATGAGAGTGTATTAAACATTTTAATACCACATTCATGACTCCCATGGATGTTTTGAAGGCCTTAACCCTTATTAAGCTGACTGTGCATGATAGTTATGGAATCGAACTTATTTCATAGTCTTTTATGACTAAAACTCATGGAATGTTGATTTAGAGGTGAGATTTGTCAGGGAACCTAGAACAATAAACATGCTTCGATCCCTACTGAGTCAGGATCTTGCTCTACCAATTAGAGCACATATGATTACTTCTTGTATTAGCAACTAAACACGGAATTATACCAGAATCAATAAGTAACTAGAAATATGAAACAACACAGGAATTGAGAGACAATACACAATTGTATTAAATACATAGAAGAATATACAATAAGGAAGATGCCACTTCTTCCTCCACCTCAAACGTTCACCATGCCTCAAGACCTTCTTCCCTCTCTCTCTCGGTCCCAACAATCAACTCCAATACAGAATTGATGTTCACCTCTCCAACCAGTCAGTAACACGCTGCCAGTTCACCAAGTACACAACCATACTCCAAGTAGATCCCCTGCTCTCTGCTACCTGCAAATCACTAGACCTTACTCACCATGTAGATATCTCTACACCCCTAAAGAACCCTTGTCCTTGCCTCACCAAGTCCTTATGATTCTTCAACCAGTACCCTGGTGGATCAGCTCCTTGACCTTGCAGACCTTGCAACTCTCCCTAATCATACACACTCAGCACCCCTTTGGAACTAGGAGGAGCTACACTAGCTCTCTCTAAAAGCTCTATGGCTTTCTAGCACATTTTTACAATACAGCCCATGAGTCCATATATAGATCTCATGTTTACAATAATTAGACTAACCTAATTACAATAATTAGACACGTAACTCAAGACTAAGACTAGCCTTCAACATGCAAACTAACAGTCCAAAAATAGACTCTCTAGAATCAACATGCGAACTGCCTATTCACGCACAGGCTACCGACGCTGCTACCTCCAAGACCGATGTCATCCAACTGGTAACTATCACCGGTTGCTTCCTCACTGCCATCTGACTGACATCGGCTGATCAGACCGACGCCAGTTTCCCTGCAATTGATTCTACAACTCCCTGCAACTCTACATCCTCTGTAACTTCTCTTGTTTGCATCTTGGTGAAGCTTTTAGCTCCACAACCTAACAATCTCCCACTTGGAGATAAATAGCTACACCTGTACCTATACCTATACACCGTCTAAATTATTCCCTGGCTTGTATCCCTCTTCAAGATCCATCCTGAAGACCAACCACCACACAACTGTGATGCTATACCTATCATTCAAGTAACCTGCCACATCCAAACCTACATATCCATGTAGTGAAGAACTTGACCCTGCATAACAAGAATCCCTACTGCTAGTCCCACTGAACTGCCCTCAAGTACTAGTCCCACTGAATAGACCTCATGTGATTTTGAACCATGTTTCAAGCTAAGCTTGAACTATCCAGTGATTGGTGTGGTTTCTGATTTTGCATCCTGCGTAATGAACCTCGCCAACACCATCTTCACATCAGCTCCCATTGGAGATAAAATCTCCATGTCTCTTATGCCAAAGAATTTCACTGCTCCAAATTCTTCATGACACACCTCTGAACTAACCTTACCCTTAGCTCATCAAATACCTATATGTACAAACCTGCTAGCAAATCACCCACATACAGTAACAGAATAATGTTGAAATAATTATCCACCTGGTAAGATAAACACAATAGTTACACTGACATTGACTGAAGCCATGCTTAGTCATCCACCTGTCAAAACCTGTACCATTGTCCTACAGCTTCTTCAAGACCATATGCCTTGGCCTTCTGTCTCATGTATCCATCCACTCTCTTCTCTAATATGGGAATCCATCCCTCATCCAATGCTTCCTTCCAGCTGACAACTTCACCAACAAATACCTGTTTGGTTTTTCTCCAAGGACTCACACTCCTCATCCATGTCAAGCTCCCACTATTTCTGGATTCTACCTGCATTGCCTCTTCCATCTTCCTAGTTCTTGACCATCAATAAGCAATATAAAGAAGGTGAACAATGAATATGAGGTTTACTTACCCTTTTTGACCTCGACATGAGTGTTTGAGACTTGTTGACAACTAGCTGTCTGCCCAATATCCGTTCCAGTGACCGATCTCAGCCATCTCCCAGTCTGCTCTCGACCGATGTCGGTTTCCTGCACTGACCCTGACTGCCGACATCATTTCCCTGGCCGACGCCGGTATCCTTTCTACCGACGTTAGTTCCCTCATGACCGACATCGGTATTCCTGTTGCCGATGTCGGTTATTGTCTGACCGACGCCGGTACCTGTGTTCATCTGTGAGTGATAACTTTTTACCCGTGAGCTCCCCATGGATCAAAATCCTAATCAAATCATCCTTACTCTGCTCAGAATAATTCAATTTCCTCACCTGATCTCTGTCCATCATCTCCTCCATGAACACCAAGGCTTTCTAGTTCTTTAGCTTGTCAAAAACATATGTCTTCCACTTCAGAACCTGCATTCTTTTTCTACATATGTAACCAAGCCTACAAAGCCACATCTCTATAACAGAAGGTGAATCAGCAATATAAGTAGATAGATAAAGGATACCTACTTTCTTACCACCATCTAATTCAAGTGTATCTGCTGTGAGAGTTACAGTACATCTCCCATCACCCAAATTTCCTGAAGAAATTAGACTCATCTCCAAGACTAGTACTTGCATGACTTCCTTCAACCACTGTGTGTCGTCCATCTGCAATTTCAGCTTCACTTCCCCTTTGTCAATCCTTTGACAAGGCTCACCAGCTCCTCTCCCTGGGGCTGCATGGAAAGAGGCAACATAATCTATTATCCAAGATTCAACTTTATCCAAGAAACCTCCCAAAGCATCCTATGCAACAACACCTGCAACATCTGCATCTTCAGTTCCTTCATGCTAATCTGCTACCAACCAACAATATCTTTTTCCCTACTTTTTCTTTCCATCAATCAAACCATTTGTGATATTTAGTTTCTCCATTCGTAGCTTACTTCCTTCTGCCATTGCTATACTCCCACTCAATTAGAAACCCCTGTGAGTAACTTGTAATCAACAAACACTACCAGATCTGAAACCACCTGTTAGTAACCCAACCAAAAGCTCTGATACCACTTGTTAGGGAACCTAGAACAATAAACATGCTCCGATCCCTACTGAGTCAGGATCTTGCTCTACCAATTAGAGCACATATGATTACTTCTTATATTAGCAACTAAACACGGAATTATACCAGAATCAATAAGTAACTAGAAATATGAAACAACACAGGAATTGAGAGACAATACACAATTGTATTAAATACATAGAAGAATATACAATAAGGAAGATGCCACTTCTTCCTCCACCTCAAAGGTTCGCCACACCTCAAGACCTTCTTCCCTCTCTCTCTTAGTCCCAACAATCAACTCCAATACAGAATTGATGTTCACCTCTCCAACCAGTCAGTAACATGCTACCAGTTCACCAAGTACACAACCATACTCCAAGTAGATCCCCTGCTCTCTGCTACCTGCAAATCATTAGACCTTACTCACCATGTAGATATCTCTACACCCCTAAAGAACCCTTGTCCTTGCCTCACCAAGTCCTTATGATTCTTCAACCAGTACCCCGGTGGATCAGCTCCTTGACCTTGCAGACCTTGCAACTCTCCCTAATCATACACACTCAGCACCCCTTTGGAACTAGGAGGAGCTACACTAGCTCTCTCTAAAAGCTCTATGGCTTTCTAGCACACTTTTACAATACAGCCCATGAGTCCATATATAGATCTCATGTTTAAAATAGTTAGACTAACCTAATCACAATAATTATGCATGCAACTCAAGACTAAGACTAGCCTTCAACATGCAAACTAACAGTCCAAAAATAGACTCTCCAGAATCAACATGCGAACTGCCTATTCACGCACAGGTTGCCGACGCTGGCACCTCCAAGACTGATGTCGGCCAACTGGTAACCATCGCTAGTTGCTTCCTCACTGCCATCTGACCAACGTCGGCTGATCAGACCGACGCCGGTTTCCCTGCAATTGATTCTACAACTCCCTGCAACTCTGCATCCTCCGTAACTTCTCTTGTTTGCATCCTGGTGAAGCTTTTATCTCCACAACCTAACAAGATTGAGAGAATAAAAGAACCAAGATAAAATTTATAAAATTATAATCAAACTATATTCACCCTCAAAACCACTATCAAAGCATAAATATCTTGTAATTGGTGGAAAACTACCTATTAGCTTCAAAGAGACAAATCTACAAACTTGAGATGATTTGCTCATCAAAAAATATTGAAACACTAAAATAATAATAGAGAACATTATTTAAATATTTCCATGTCTTCTAGATTCCATTCTAATATTTGGATTATACATAATCATCCAAACAAGATCAAAACCTATAAAGTGCATGAAACAATGAGTAGAAAAGCATAGTCATCTTGTCAAGAATTGTTCATAAAGCATGGTTGGCCAATATTGGAAATATTATCATGGAAATGGATATATTTTATTGTAATAATACCTACCAAAGGTGTTTTACTTGAAACCTCTTCCACTGACCATACCAAACATGAACCTGTTAATCACTTATGCATGTCTAGAAGGGTAAGAAAGGAGTAAAATGGTTTTGGGAATTTTTTAGAACTTAAAAATAATGTAAATAATTGATATGAGTGTGAATAATATTAATATATGTTTCATGACCTTATTCCACATGTCACCTTTCCCCATGGGTTGTACAAGTGCCAAACTTCTCCTTTTTCAAGAAAGTTGCCCTTTCTTCTGAAGAACCTAACAATTTTCAATTAGTAAAAGTTAATAAATACTTATAAGGAAATATTGGATGTGACATCACCTTTTTAAACCTTAAAATTTCCTAAGGATGTCATATAACTCATTTAATGCTCTATTTATGACCTCAAAATGACTCTAAATGATATATTGACTAATATGACTAATGACCAAGGCTAATGTGATATGGAATAACATAAAAAAACATATAATACACCCTATGACATCATATTATACGTATATAAAGTCAATTTTTTACCTATAGGGGCCCTAATTTGACCTACATGGTCAAATTTGGTCAACACCATCCTAACCCTTCACCTACTCATTTATGGGGGAATATCATCTACTACTTCACATTAGCAACTGAACATTCCTTTCATTCTACCCTATGGGTTTACATTCATGGTGGAAAATATTCAATCACAAGATCAATTTCATCATTAGTTAGAAGTTGTAAGAAAAGCCCAAGAGGCCCAGATAGAGAAAAGAAGAGGAAATATGGCTAACACCTCAACAGTAGCTCATATGAAGTCATTATTTAAGCCATTAGATAAATCTCTAATTATTTCACACTTGGAACCCAAAGTAGTCAAACCCCAAAGACATATACATATAGGGGACTACTCAATACATGATTTTAGCCTCAACCTCATCTAGGCTAGACCCGTAGACAGGGCCAAATTAATGGAGGAAACACATAAGTTTGTCATTATGGACTATATCAAAATGGGTCATCAATTGGAGAAGATAAAGCAAGAAATTATAATCATGAAAAATACTATCGACTGCCTCAACATAGAGGCCAAGTCCGAATATGTGTATCTCACTCAAATGAGGTCTGACCTACAAAGTTATGTTACCAATGAAAGATTCTATGTAGAATCTAGGCAAAGGGCTGAGCTAAAAATTCATGTAGTTAAAATAGAGATTAAGATAGATGACCTGAAGAAGAAAAGCAAGCCATAAAGAATAAGCTACAAGATAAAAAAATTGGAACTCATACACACCCAAAAGAGTCTTTTGAACTCTATGGATACATAGCTACAATTACAGTAGGAGTCCTCAGCTAAGGACCAACAAATACAACTAAAGAATGACCTCACCATTTACTCTTAGACTACTAGTATCCTCCCCATAGTTTAGTAATTATATGTGTCCTATTGGGAGAGGATAAAAAATGAGGCCACAAAATTGAATCTAGTGCTTGGGTTCATCATGGAATCATATTGATTGAGACCATAGGTGAGAATGTCTGTAGACCATGTTCTCACCTTCATGTCCCTAAAGGTTTAAGATTTGCAGTACCTGATCGAGCACCTTTATAACATGATGAATAGGACACTTCAAGCAGTGGGGTTAGTTAACTAAATTTCTAAGCTGTAATAAGGTAACATCAAAATGCAAGGTATCTCTAGATGCCTTAGATGAATCAATCTAGGATTGGATGGGGTGCATTAAATATCTAGTCCATTTGGGACTCCCCTCTCCATTCCTTATGAACAACACCATATTTCCAGAATATTTGAAAACCAATTATCACTTTCCATGCTTGAAGTTAACACTTGCACAAACATCTTGGGCTTTTTTGAATTCAAATGGCTATCTATCATGGCTTAAAATTGACACTTTCACACCTATCATTTATCCTACTAGATTAATTTCATCAAAACAAATAATTATATCAGAGCTTTAACATCATGCATTTGTCTCAGAACTATTTCATTGAGATTTTTATTTTAGCCACTTTCCTTGAAAGAAATATGTATTTGTCTTCAATACTTTGGGATATTGTTTTGGCCATTTTTTTCAGACAAAATGGTCGAGAGAATGAGCTTTCAAGTTCCTTATTTCACACAAAATGTTTGAGAGAATTGAGGTCTTTGAGAATTTTTTTCAAACAATTTCCCCAAAAGGTGTTTTACTTAGATTTTGCCTTGGACAAAATGTCTAAAATAATTAGGTCTTTGATACTTTTGTATTGGGACACTTTCTTGAAAAATGACCCTTTGGGAAAAAAATTCTAGACAATTTTCCTGAAAAAGGACCCTTTAGGAAAATTATTCTAGACAATTTTCCTGAAAGAATAAACACTTAGGATTTTACTGTGGACAAAATGTTTAAAATAAATAGGGTCTTTGGGATTTTTGTTTCAAACAAAATATACAAAACAATTTTCAAAACTTATTTCAAATCCTAAAACAAATTCTCGAAAGGAATTTTTAGTGCTTCAGTCAAATTAAAAGCCTGAAAGAAGTTGTCACTTAGCCAAATAACATAATTAATACTTAACTTTTAAACCTGCAAGGTTTTTTGAACTTGTTCTTGGAATATTACTTGCTTTTTGAAGGCTTGAACACCATGAACACCTACCTGGGAACATTTTTCTTTTATTTTCAAACATGTCCCTCAAAAATTGACCAAATACACTTTATTATAACTTAAAGTGTTTCAAAATCTAGCACACTGCATGATTTTTGGTGAAAACTAACCAATTACATAGATTTATTCAATAAACCATGCATTTCAAATGTCCTTCCTTCTAAATGAATGATCATGAATAGTTACTCAAAATTCTAGTCAGTTGTAATGACCTCATCATGGGCACAAGTACTTATTTCTAGGTGTCTTTCTCTCATGAGGCCACTGCACCTATATAAGCATGACTCTTTTCTTTTGTAAGGGGTTGGTAGAGGAATGATTGTTTTGTATATTATCAGAGAGCAACCATTTATAATAGTATAGTTTTAGAATAGGATTAGAATAAGTTAGAATTTTTAATTCTATGACTTTTACAAGTGCCGCTCATGATAAGGATTATATTGTATATTATGCCTTTGGCCTTTTGTATGGTGTTTTTCACCCATCAATGAAGAGGATGTGGTGTTTTGTGTCAAAATGAATGAGAATTTATTTCATTTTATTATTTACATTTTTTTGTTCTAAAGTATGGGTTCTTATTTACATTATAGACTTGAATTCATGTATATGTTCCTTTCATAGTCTATGATGTTTAAAGATTAAAGTTGTTTTATGCATTTGTATGTTAATACTTTAAATATCTCAGTGTATCACCTTAGTTATTTTTGTTTTAAGTTTTACTTGCATTTATTTCTTCCCATTTTCCCCTAATCTAATTTAAAGATCTAACTTCTAAAATCCTTGAGGTTGCCTTATAAACCACAATTTGATCCCACACCTGTAAAGCTTCCCATGGGAAATTATTCACCGAGGTCAATAGTTTTAGGCATCAATAGTGTCTTTATGGTACCTTCAAGGGTTCTCTTAGTAGATAAAGATATCTTGGAGGGACTTGTAATAACTTCAAGGATACCTTATGCATGTTTGAAAGGTATCTCTTAGGAGATACCTTCAAGGTAGATAGAGATAACTTGGAGGGCCTTGAAATACCTTTTATGCAAGTTTGAAAGGTATCTCTTAGGATATAGATTCAAAGTAGATTTAAAGGTACTACAATTCCCTTCAAGGTATCTTTTAAGAGATACCTTTAAGGGTCTTATAGTACTTCCAAAGGTTCTTCTAGTAGATAGATATTCCTTGGGGGCCCTTGTAATACCTCCAAGGATACCTTTATGCATGTTTGAAAGGTATCTCTTAGGAGATACCTTCAAGGTATCCTTGAAGGTACTACAAATCCCTTCAAGATATCTTTTAGGAGATACATTGAAAGATCTTGTAGTATTTTCAAGGGTTCTCCTAGTAGATACTATTGTATGCAACATCCCCCTATTCTTCTTCAAAAAATGGGGACTCACTTTTAAATTTTGGCCTTGTTTGTTGAACCTTTCTTCTATCTATATGAGCAAAGTTATAATCGTATTGCTCCTTAGCCTTTGTAGTTATAAGAACAAAGCTTGGTATTATAAATTTTATGGATTAAATTAATTAATGCACATAATTGAAATTTTCTTTCAAGGTATCTCCTAGGAGATACCTCAAAGGGCCTTGGAATACCTACGATGTTAATTACAAAGTTCATTGAAATGGATTTGATATAATCATGACTCCTTTTTATTTGACAACAACCATAATTCTAGCTAAGCTTTAATAAATACCCTCAAGGTAGCCTTGAAGGTAATACAATGCCCTTCAATATATCAATCATGATAGTCAAGAATCTATTCACAACTATTGCATACTAAATATTATTGAAACATACAACCAAAAAAGTAAAAACTAATTACATATAAATTGGAAATAAAATACTCAAACATTTCATTGATGATCAAAATTGATGATTCTATGTATGTGTTATAGCTGCCTCAGATACTTCACTATCCCAAACCATAATCTCCTAAATAAGAGTGTGCAATAGTTTCTCTAAAAGGAGCAACATTTATCTGAGGCCTATGAATTTCTTACATCATTATCTCTTTATAATTATTAGTTGTGTATGATTGTATGTGTGTAATATATGCTAGCAATAGGCATATGTTCTGAAAGCAGAGTTCTATTTAGATGGGGCTATGGATGCCTGGTTGGTAGCAGAGCAATGCTCAAGATTTCATTATATTTTTAAGCTTTAATAGATACTAGAACAAAACCTACAATCTCACCAAGCCTTGGAAAAATTCCTCACAACAAGGGTTAAATAATCTATAATTTCAACACACACATATCCAAGAAATTAGAAGGTAATTATGTTGTGTGAATTAACTTAGGAGTCTCTTTCATGTTTCTAATTTAAGTAATTTTTGTGACACACTCCATGAATGATTTAGGTATTTCAAATGAGAGTTCTAGGTTCTTGAATACTCAGGAGTATTCCCATTGTAAGTCACCATTTATTGTACCCAACATCCCCTTTTTCTTTAAGGAGAAATGGGGACCCACTTTTTTAGATTATGGTCTTAATTTTGAGCCTCTCTTCTATATTCTTATGTAAAATCTAGGAAAATACTGACTATTAGCCTCTTATACCTTTGGCAAGATAGTAGTAGTATTTCATTTTAATAATACTAACTCTTTTATTCTATCAGCTTTATATTTTCAAGCTTATACTTTGGGACTTATGAAATTTGTATTTTTGGGTTTTATGTTTCAAGTGTTTTGTCTAGTACCTTTTTTGACTTTATTTCTTTCAAACTTTATCTTTTCAAATTTTTTTCTATGCACTTATCTTTGTTAGGGAGACTGTTGAATACATTTTATCCAAAATAATTCCTTGACATAATTGTGTCTTCAAGCTTTTTTCCCAACAAAATTTGGTCTACTAACATTTTATCCAAAACAAATCTCCTAACAAAATTCTATTTCCTTATGAACCTACCATTTAGCCTTTTTAAAATGATCACTTACCCTTCCATGCTTTTTTTCCATATCCCTTTACCTAACTAACCTAACCTTCAGCCTTTTTATTGTGGTCATGTTGGTTTGACAAAATTTCCATTCAACTTTTTGAAATGGCCCTTTCCCCATTTAAACATACCCTTTAGGACTTTTGTCTTGGACCATTCTACCTTATGAATTAGACCCTTCAGACATTTATACACTTACCCTTCAGGATGATGGGCATGGCCCTTTGTTGTCCAGAACCTACCCTTTAGCATTTTAAAAGTGCCCTTCAATATTTTTGTAAAGACCCTTCAGGATTTTTATCATCACCACTATACCCTTTTGGACTTTTGTCCTAGGCCCTTTGCCCTCCAAGACTTATCCTTTAGGACATTGTCCTAGGCCTTTATCCTAAAAAGTAAACCCTTTAATATTTTTGTCATGGGCACTTTTTGTTACAAATTAGATCCTTCAAATTGTTGCCTGATGAAAATGACCCTTCAAATTTTTTTAAATGACCCTTTAGGATAATTACCTCAAACATTTTTCTTGAAATAATTTTCTTGATGATATTTCCAAATGATGGGTTTTTTTTATTGTGGATCTTTTATAAAAGATCAACCCCCATCATAAACCCGAATACCTTACTTCCAAGAACAATAGTATCCATTTCCATACTTAGCCAAAATAAATTTAAAGCTCCTTCTAATTATATATACTAAACATCCCTACCAACTTGAACTAGCAAAATTTGAATTATACAAGAATATAAAAGTAAGGTGAACATTGGGCATTTCTGTTGCACAAATTATTATTCAATGAAAAATCTTATATATGTGTTATGTAGCCATTGTAATACTTCATTACTTTCAATCAAAATTGAATTTAAAGTCTCCTACTATC
The DNA here is from genome assembly GCA_037957365.1 of Torreya grandis. Lineage (NCBI taxonomy): Eukaryota > Viridiplantae > Streptophyta > Pinopsida > Cupressales > Taxaceae > Torreya > Torreya grandis. The sequence goes on from JARHVA010003386.1 coordinate 618,552, forward strand.
CTATAATGATAAAGATCCCTAGTTACTATCTCGAAGAGAACTACAATTAAAACAATGATTATGTTAGATCTGTGTGGATCATACAACATACATAGTACTTTGAAGGATACAAAAAGCACATAGTGTATACTATAATGGTGTCTTCATCCAATAAATTTAGGGGAGAAAATATTACATCACCAGACTCAATCAAGGACTCCATATAACTCATAGACATAGTGTTTGATACCACCATATTTGAGTATAGGGACACCAACTATTCAGAGCTATGGGACATAGTGGATTTGATGGACATATTTTCATTTGAGGATGAGATGAAACTCATTGATAGGCTTCTTGTCAAATAATTTTTGGCTTTCAAATGTTAAATGTTATATTTTGGTTCTGCCAAGCCAAAGGTGATGCCGTGCATTGACCTTTTATGGGATTTGTTCTTCTTGGGAAATATATCATAGGATGCCTTATTATATTATTTTATAAATAACATAGTGTTCACATGCATTTTAGGAGCTGACTTTCAAAGATACCTATCTTTGAACATACCCAATACACACTACAACAAGCATACATTACCATAGCTCAGTGCAGAGAGATCAATTGAGAAATCATTATTTTTATGTTTATTCACAGGCTAGACCATTGCATGGAAAGGGAAGATGTCAAAGGGGCCTATTACCATAGATAAGTTTATAATGGGGATTCACATCTTCATGGCTCTATTGAATCAACTCTATGGTATGCTAAGTATTCATTTTATTAATTTAGACTGGGTGCCATTACTTTACATGATTCTCACCCATGATGTTGTATATGTCATGGGAGAGATAATTAATTTATGGATAAGGAAGCAAGTAATTCACAAAGACAAGTGTCCCACACCTTTAGCTAATTTATTTATGATGTTGTATTTGTTGGATGTTATTATGGGAACTTATTATAGAGACCTTGGGGAATTGTGGAGCCTAGTCACAGATTGCATAAATAATAGAATTTAAGATCATTACTAGTTTATGCACATATATGCCTACACCAATAACATGGTTAGGATAGTTGAAGATGTCTATCCATAATTTTGGAAATCCATTCATGGCTCACCCATGCCCAGAATTAGACAAAATACCATAAAAAACCTAGAAGATAAATGGGATTATTTCTTCTATCTGGACTTCATAGTTATACTGATTTGGGGAAATAAGGTTAATCCCTTTTGTCTCCCAAAATATTTCCCAAATAAGTTGACAGAGTAATAAATTACTTTCCAACTATGGAGTGTTGAAGATGACCTATCCAGGAAGAATAAGGCTTTGTTATTTGGTCACATATAACAATTAGAAGAATGGTTTTAATAATAACGAAACATTTTAGAGAATTGGGTGGCAAGTGAAAGAGTTATCCATTCCCTATGCTTCCACATAGATATTGGGATCCACATGGGCTTATTTAGAAGAATATATAAGGATTTGACATCCCATACAACCATGTTCCTTATTCATATGATTTTATGTTTCTTAATACAAAGATTGATGCAAATTTGTTAGAAAGAGAAAGGATTGATGGAATTCAATAATATCATTTAATAATGATCCTTCAGTCATAGTAAGGTAATTAGATAGAAATAAGGATCTATATAAAGGATGGGAACATTCTAACTTCTAGAGAAGATAGTCTAAGGAGCAATCTAAGTTCTAGGTAGGTCCCTCATCTCAATCCCTCAATTTGAAATTCAAACTGAAGACTATGAAGAAAGAGCCTAGGTTGTGTGAACCCAAAACAAGAAATGGAGCATAGGTAGGGGACCCCATCAATTTAGATTATAATGAGGATGAGTTAACACAATAACAACCAATTTTCAACATCATTCAAACAATTAATATTATGCCCTAGACCCATATTGCCATGTATGTTAGGATAGCAACACAAGAGGTAGAGACATCGACTCAAAAAATATGCCTTACATAGCTGAAGACCCCTCTAGTTTATATGAGGAATCCTAGGAATCCAATAGGGAGTCCCACATTTGAATCAACATAAGTCTTTCCTACTACACCTCCACATTTAAAACCAATAGAGGGAGAGGTTATGATAATTAAGCACATTAAGGATGACTCTAATGAAAAAGTTGAGCTAGGAATAAATAAGGCCATGAGACTTCAAGTAAATATTACAACACTAAGTTCCTCATGTACTCAACATTTAATGAGTATTCCTTTATCTTTTGTGCCCATTTTTGGATGTATTTATGTTTTTCTATGTTGAGGACACCCCAGGTGGAAGTGCCTACTTCCATCTCCCTTGATCCCATTGTCCCTAAAACATTCACTTAGTTCCCTCTTATCACCCCCAAGGTGGAAAAAGATGTTTCTACCACCACTATGGCCATTCCATAATCCACTTCCATCCCACTCACCATACCTATCTCCTCTATCCCTAATGGCACCTCCACCATCAGATCCTTAAAGAAGAAGAAGGTGTCTAGAAAGGTATATAATGCATTATCCACCCAAAAATTTCACGTCCAATCCACTCAAATTTCCCTTCCTATACCATTCACCACCTCCACAAAAAAAACCATTATGATAAATTCTAGCAAGGGAAGGAATCCCAAACCTCAATTTCTTATAGTCCATCCACTACCTCAATTTAGAGGAGTGGATTGGTCTAATATTATTTGGCCTTATGTACCCAATGTCCTTGTCAAGGCTTAAAAAAATAATAGATTCATGAATAAGTAGAGAAATAGGTTGTGGTTACAACCTTAGATGCATCTCAATTGGATATTCCTCCATGGGAAATGGACTTGAGAAGTAAGGCAACTCAAATGCCTAGCTTCAAGATCACCAAGCTTACCTCTATATCTACTCTATTTGATCCCCCATCTAGTAGTATACAAAGAGGGAGGAAGAGGAAGATGGAGGATGTAAAGGGCACAAGAATAATTTTTGAGGAAAGACATGAAGTATTCTCCCTCATTAAGAGGTAGAATAGATAGCTGAATAGTATCCTTACATTGAAAATATTTTAGACTTGGCCCAAACCCATAAAGATTCTATAGTAGTTATCCATGAGGGAAAATAGATGTCTCAATAGGAAATTGAAGTTTAAGTTTATAAACTTGAAGTCGAGGTATAAAAATTATGGGATAAAATGAAGACTATGCATATCCTTATAGGCATTGAAGTTGAGGTGTAAGAAGCAGGTTCCCGATGCTATAGCTATTTGGAGGTAATGGAATTCATGAAGGCCAAAATGAACCCTCATGTAAATAATTCCAACCAATTATATAATTCATTGAGATATGATATCACTAAGTTTAAAATGATAGTTGTATACATAGGCAACTCTTTATACAATCATTTGGAGTTAATGATAACACTAGAGGCATCCAATGCCTTGAAATTTGTTGTTATAAGACAAGAGTAAACACAAGAATGGTTATAAGCAGTTGGGGATTTAATCCTCAAATATTAGGTGCATGAGGCCCAAATCCTCTAAATTTTGCATTACTTTAAGTTTTCAAAGGTGAAGGATACGATAATCAACTTGATCAGTAGGACCAATTTTGATAAACTCATTCAAGAAGTGATGGATGACTTTAAGTAGAGTTTTCAAGGCTTAGCATTAGAAGAGATATAATTTGAGTTAAGTGTGGCTATAAATAAAGTAACAGAGGTTGATATTTTTAAGAATAAGTTTTAGATTAAAAAAGAAGAGTATGTAAGACTCCTTAGACAAGTTAAGAGGATACATAGACCACCGCTAATAAACTTAAACATCATACGATAGTAGCATGACATAGCATGTAAATTTTATCAAGAGAATGAGGCCAAGAAGAAGTAGACTTCTTGTGGTGCATTCATAGACTTCTATAATTACCACACCAACTAAAGTACATGCATCTATCCAACTGACTCAACCTTGATAAGATAAGATGTTATGCATGTACAATTTTATCGATGGTATATGTAGTCATAGTTTTCTTATAGTTTGAACTTTTCATTGTAAATTTGACTTTATATTTTGTACACATGTACGTGTTACATAGTTTTGAAAATGTCAACTTATCTAATTGATAACTATAGGACTAATCTTATATGGTTTTGACCATAGTTAGAACTATATCTTCTTGATCCAAAACTCAAAATCTTTGGTTGAAATATAATTCAAGAAATAAGAACAACACAACTTTAATAATTCTATCTTTGAGAAGAGATGTTTTATTGCTCAAAATTGCAAATTTAGCATATGCCTATCTTTGGGAAGAGATGTATGATTTCCATTTTGGGTTACATATTCATTTATACACATTTTTAAGGTATTATGAGGATGTGGAAGGTCACCAATCTCTAGGAAGATTAAGTGGTTTGACTTCCATGATTCACAACAATATAGAATTCAAGGAATTACTATTTTTAGATTACACTACTTAAATTGAAATTTGGGGCACTTTCATTTGGTTTTTTGGGGTCAAAACCCATCAAGAAAATATTGTTCCATCTCATAGAGTTCCCCTCATTATTATCTTTCTAACGTTTCAAACGGGGAGTCAAATGGAGCTATGGTGCAAAAGTTATGTGTCCCAGATGTTTTACCACCAATTGGGGTAGAACCATCACCTGAAATGTTGCTCAGATCAGTTCTAACTATCACATGTAATGACATTGTATGAGCTTGGATGATGAGATGACCCCTTCCCCAAGTCTATATAAATAAATATAATCCAACTTGGATTTTTTCAAATAATTTTTGAATATAGGAACAACATCAATTTTGATCATCAATGAAGTATTTGATTATTTTCTTTCCAATTTTTATGCAATCAATTGTTACATTTTTGGTTGTATGTTTCAATAATATTTAGTGTGAAATATCTATGAATAGATTATTGAAAATCTTGGTTGATGTATTGATCTATATATGTGCAACATTTATTGAAATATTGGTAAATATATTTATTAGGATGATTAAGTTCAAATTGATTCATATTTTTTAATGTGTACTAGTGCTTTCTTTGATGTAGTTTTATATGTGTGTTTTTTAGCTACCTCAGATACTTCACTAGCCTGAGCCATAATCTCTTGAATAAGATTGTGAAATAGCTTATATAAAATGAACAACCTCTGTCTAAGGCCTATGAATTTCTTGCATTAGTATAGGGTTGTAAGGGGATTAGTTGTAAGTTGTATTGATTGGAAATAAATGATACATGATATAAATCTATAGCTATGGGGGGGGGATGATTTTTAAGTTGTATATTTTTGGACATAAATCATAAATGATATAAAATTATAGATCTAGGGAGGTAGGGGGTGCCTATGGTTAACCTTTGTGAACAATAACCCCTATGTGTCATCCCTTAAAACTAATCCCCTATGATTGATTTTTTTTTGCCTATGGTTAACCTCTATGAAGGATTAAGGTTGTTAACCCTTTTGTGTCATCCCCTATAACTCATCTTGTATGATTGGAATTTTCTTTCAATGTATCTCCTAGAGGATTACCTTGAAGGGCCTTGTAGTACTTTCAAAGGGTCTCCTCATAGATACCTTGAACATGCACACAATTAAAATTTTATTTCTAGGTACTTCCTAAGAGATACCTTGAAGATACGCATGATTGGAATTTTTAATTTAAGGTATATATTAAGAGATACATTGAACATGCACACTATTATTGGAATTTTCTTATGAGATATCTTATAGGAGATACTTTGAACATGCACACAATTGGAATTTTATTTCAAGGTATCTCATAAGAGATACCTCTAAGGGCCTTGGAATACCTTCCATGTTGATTTAAAAATTCATTATAGGGTATTTTTTATAGCCATGACACCTTTTTATTTGATAATAACCCTAATGCATGTGATTGGAATTCTCTTTCAAGGTATCTCATAAGAGATACCTTGAACATGCACACGATTGGAATTTTATTTCAAGGTATCTCCTATGAGATACCTCTAAGGGACTTGGAAAACTTCCATGTTTATTGTAAAGGTAATTGAAAATAATTTGATATAACCATGATAACTTTTTATTTGGCAAGAACATTGATGCACACTATTGGAATTTTCTTTCAAGATATCTCCTAGAAGATACCTTGAACATGCACATGATTGGAATTTTAGTTTAAGGCATATCTTAGGAGATACCTTGAAGGGCCTTATAATACCTTCCATTTTGATTTCAAAGTTCCTTGAAAAGGATTTGATATAACTGTTGACCATTTTTACCCAACAGGCCAAAAATCGGTCCCCTTCTTCCTCTTCAATTCTAGGCCAATTGGTTTTCTTATTTTGCATGAATCTGGTGATTTCTACAGACTCTAAAAAATTTATATGGAGTATGTAGGTCTATTTATATGGAATCTGTAGGTCCATTTCTATAGACTCTGTAGGTCCATTTCTACAGACTCTGCAGGTTTTCTATGGACTTCACAAGGACTTCTACGAACTCTGCAGGTTTTCTTTCAGTAGTTGAAGAACCAGTCAAAGAGGGAAATATTTTATAAAGCTCCTTTAGATTTTTGTCTAAATAAATTCACAAAGAAATTTGGCATCTTTGAACCATTAAACCATTGAACCGGCTCAATGCTTTGGTTCAACGTAGAGTTCAATCAGCAAAGTTCAACAGACTAGTTCAATGGTTTAGTTCAAGCCTTGGTTCAATCTTTAGTTCAATCGACTTTGGTTCAATCAACTAATTTTAGCGCTTAGTTCATCGAAAAAGTTCAACAAAAAGTTCAAGTGGCTTTAGGTTCAGCGTTTAGTTTAAGGACTTGGCTCAGCATGCAGTGTTGAACCATTGAACTGGTTCAATGGACTGGTTTAATGGTTTGGTTCAACAGACTGGTTCAATGGTTTAGTTCAATCAACAATTCAATCAGCCTTGGTTCAAGCCTTGGCTCATTGTTTCAAGTTCATCACTTCATTTTTAGGCCTTGGTTTAATCTTCAAGTTCATCACTTGGTTTAATAAAGAGTTCAACATCCTTGGCTCAACAGTCACTTGAACCGTTGAACCATTGAACCAGTTCAACGGGTTGGTTCAACATTTTGGTTTAAAGGCTTCAATTCAAGACTTTGGTTCAACGCTTTGGTTTAATCACTTTGATTCAATGGATGGTTCAACAAAGGGACTCAGTGAACAGTTTAGAGGGGCTCAATGCACAACGTTGAACCATTTTTTTGGTTCAATGAATTGGTTCAAAGGCTTAGTTCAATGCAATCAATTTATCAGCAAGTTCATCAGCATGGTTCAATGGGCTTGGTGTGCAGTGTTGAACCAATTGAACCATTGAACCGTTGAACCAATTTTGGTTTAATGGATTGGTTCAACAGCTTGGTTCAAGGGTGTGTCCCAAAGCTGAAGGGATGTTCAAGGTCCAAAATCCCTTGCGGAGGGTAGTTAGAGTTTCAAAGGTAGCCGAAGGGGGGCATTTTTATGGTTTTCTCTTAAAGTCAGAATTCTTTTAGACTTTTTGTCTGAAGGATTTCCTTTAGACAAAAGTCTGAAGATTTTCACCGAAAGGCCATAGCCAAGGAGATTAAAGGAAGAAGCCCACCTGAAGGGTATGTTCCCTTACGAGGGGCTCTCGGCCAAAATGAAGGGACACTTTCCAAAGGTCAAAGGGCCACCTTCCTTTTAGGAAGGTGCCAAGAAGGAAGCCCATAGAAAAGACCCAACAGACTTTTGCCAAGGATGGTGATGTCTCGAAAGCCATCAAATTTAAACCAGTAAAAATGCCATTGGTTTTAAAATGCCTGAGCGCCAACCACGAAAGGAGCCCAAATAATTCAGTGACCTGCCCAAAAATAGCCTCAAGGCCCGAAGGAGCCAGAAAGAGACAAGGTAGGGAAAAGACAAAAGCGCCAAGTGTAGGAGAAGGTAGATGGTCCAAGTGTTGAAGGGAGGCATCATTTCAAGAAGTTACTCAAATAGGTGATACAGTGTATGCAAATTGACCATTAGAAGGTGTAAGTGGCCAACTATGTGACCCATTTTTCTTCATTTCACATTTATGAGTAGATAGACCATGTAGGTGCCTTCAAGGAACAGTCTCGGTTAATGGGGAATGGTGTGGCCCATGTCAAAAAAGGGCCTGAAGTCAGAGCCAGGGCTGACACAGCATTTATGTTTGAGTGGCCTGCTCTTCCCAATGACCAGAGTGCATATGGGACATTTGTAAAAGAGGCACCAAAAGGCCCTTTTCCTTCCTCTATATATTGGAGACTTGTCATTTGGAGAAACATCTTCCACATTTGTAAGGCAGAGCCCTGGCAAATTTTTCACCTAAAATTAATAAATGCATTTTTACCTCTATGCTGGTTGGATATCTCTGTGTGTGTCTGAGTGTTATTCTGTGTTTAGTCATTGCTTCTTAATGCTTCTACAGGTTAACACCAACACATCTAGTGTCTATAAGGTGTCATTTTGCAGATAACAAGGAGAGCTATACTTAGAAGTGCAGAGATAGAAGAAGTTATTATATAGTGTGCCTTTTTATAGCACCTTTGGTGAGTCTCTATTTTTTGTGTGTTCCATTAAGGCCTCCCTATTAAGTTCCTGTAACCTAGTCCTTCTGCCATCCTAAAGTGTACATATGTGTTTTTTTGATTTCTAGTGTGAGTGTGAGAAGGTTGAATCATTTTGGTGCATCACCTCCTTTAGAGTGGTTTGTTTTCCTACAATATTTCTCCCTTTTCATCCCCCCCATTATATATATATATATGTGTGTGTGTGTGTGTGTGTGTGTGTGTGTGTGTGTGTGTGTGTTAGCACTTACTGGGATAAATCAGATGCATCAAAGGGAGCTAGCCCTTACCTAGAGACTCTCCCCTCCAGCTTCACTAGTCCCACAGGTGAGAGGTGAGTTTCCATTGTTGCGTGTGGAAGGCAGGAGCTCAACCTCCTTGCCCCGGGTGCAATCCACTATGTCAGCAATAACCATGACAACTTTTTATTTGGCAAGAACCCTAATGCACACTATTGGAATTTTCTTTCAAGATATCTCCTAGGAGATACCTTAAACATGCACATGATTGTAATTTTATTTCAACGTATCTCCTAAGAGATACCTTGAAGGGCCTTGGAATACATTCCATATTGATTACAAAGGTCCTTGTAAGTAATTTGATATAACCATGACACCTTTTTATTTGGCAAGAACCCTAATGCTTGTTAAGCACAGAATATACTGAGAGGGGGGGGTGAATCAGTATATTATATATCTTATAAAACATTTCCTTTATCAAATTCCACTTAATCAAACATTCAATATATGCAATAAAACTCATACAATAAACATCACACAAGAGAGAGAGAGAGACACCAGATATAACGTGGAAACCCAATGTGGGAAAAACCATGGAGAATCAATCTCAAATATATTCATGAGAATAAACCCATAGGAGCACCATACCCCTTTGCCAAGTACAAACCTCGGCTAAAATTCATGAGCACTAACCCACAAGAGCTTCAAACCCCTTTGCTGAGCACCAACCTAGCACCTATTCGTGAGCACCAACCCACAGGAGCACCAACCCCTTTGTGTATACCACACACCTATCTCTCAATGTTGCTATCTCAACAAATGATAGATCAATACAACATCTCCTTCCTCTCTCTCACCTTTACTCTTCTAAGCTAGATATAACAAATCATATTCATCTCTCACAATTGCTCTTCTAAGCTAGATATTACAATATCAAATCAACCTCTCTCAACCATATTACAAATGGCTACTCAAGCCTTTATTTATAGCTTTCCAAATGACCTTTGGCCTTCCCCCTTTGTGACCCTTCAATCCTCATGGAAAATGGCACCAATCTTGGATGACCCTTCATATCCAAGCATTTGAAAAGTCATGTGGTGACCCTTCATGACCAAAAATGTCCTTCCCACTTTTGTCCTTATCTTTGGTGACTCTTCGTATTCCTCAAAGTGTCCCTTTATGAGAAATTGTGCCTTTACTCTTTTGTCTTCACTTGGTGACTCTTGGTATTCCCCAGGATGACTCTTCATGGGAAAATGCATCCCATACTTCTTTTGTCTTTATCCCGTGGCTCTTCGACTTCTCCATGTGCCCTTATTTTGTCTTATATGCAACCAAAAATACATTCGTTAATATTAAATAAATATTAACTCACATTATCCAAGATAAACAATATTAAATGCAATGGGGCCTTTATCACCAATAATACTAAACCTTTGACATCAATGAAAATATTTCCAACAATGCTAGCTCTGATTCATGTGAGAGTGATGCATGAAACTCCTATAACTAACCAAAATTATAGGGGCCCACCCAAGAGCTCACCATGAATAGAAACATGACATGTGGAATAATAAATAAATTCATGACACTAAGCTAAATTTAGAGAGACCCCAAGAATAATCAGAAGGTTCCACATGTTAAAAGGTGATAGAATTTAGCTTTAAAGCTAAAATTGATGACAAATCAAGGGAAAATCAGCATTAAATTTGAATTATAATGCAATTTAATGCCAAAATCAATAGCTCAAAGATATAAAAAGTTGAGAAAGTAACCATTAATGTGGCATGAACTAGAATTTCCATCAAACATTGTATTAATCAAAATAATCTTGAAAAGTCTACTCAAATCAGTAATTGTAACCTACATTTGTATTCAAATCTCTAATCATTTTCTCTCTATGCCACCTACATCTCCATTTCAACCAATCTTGAGATCTTCATAGATTGAACCTGAACACCATTGTTAGAGCTCAAAAATTGTAGAGAAGTCTAATAAAACATTAATTTCTACTTAAGATATCATAGAAATGGCACAGACAAGACCCTCCACTCTTGATAAGAGCATTGCATTTGGAAATGATAATTTCAATTTCAATATGTCAATTTAGTTATGTTTAAGGACATAGATTCCATCCCTGAGGCCATAGTATTGGGGGACATGCATTATAGTAGCATATATTATAATGTCTAAGGAGCTATGGATCTTAATGAAACTAAGACCATGCCCCACATTATTCACTTGGCTTCAAACATCATTACAATCCAAATGACTAATCTCCACAAGGCCGTAGCCAAACCAAAGGTCATATCATGCACTGGCCTAGTATATGGCATCTTCAAGAATTCAAGATGTAAAGATGGATTGCTCAAGTCAATCAAAAAAGGACTTCCCATTGCCTTGATTTTAGGTCCTATATTTGAAAGATATTATGACCTACCCTTGCTATAATTGGACTACAACCATAGCATCATTGAAAACTAGTACAAGGCACACAAACTAGAGACAATCTTAGTTTCATGGGTAATAAACCAAACTATAGTGGTATTCATGGATGACCAAGGGAATGTACCCATTCACCAGTTTAGAAAGGGAGTCAGGGTTGGCCTCATCCTACTAAATATAATATTTGACAATGCACACATTGGGTATGTAGATATAAGAGCTATCCCACTATTACAAATAATTCTAGAGGATCAAAAGATCCCTTCATTTAGGGATATTATTAGTAGAAATCTAGTCACTATTATGAATGACACTTGTAATAATGGTGCTCCTTTATAAATGATGAGATACCTATTGGATTCCATCTATCTAACTATCCAATTAGGTCAAAACTCATGGTCTCCTACATGAGATGAAGTTGTGCCCCAAACATACTCAATGATGCACATTCATGACTACAAGTACCAAATCATTATAATTATAGAATATTTCTACCCTCATATCTACAAATCAATCATTGATTGTGAAATTTTGAGGGTTCCTCTAGAGGTTATATTAACATTGAAAGAAATGGGAAGCTTTTAGCTAGATCTAGATTGCACAGTCATCTAGATGGAAGGGATAATGGTGGGTGCCCTTAGATTGCCAAGGTATGTCCCAATGAAGTTAACTAAAGAGGAGATGGCCTATCAAATGCTATAGGTAGTTGATGAAACCTTCAAGAACAAAAATGATATAGTACCCCACAAGACTCTTTACAAGTTGGGTAGAACTAAAATCACAAAGTGGCAGACATTGTAGTAGCTAAAAGGCATAGAAACTCATATGTATTTCTTACAGATGATTTTAGGTCATGGGACACAAAAAATGTCATTTCAAGGAACTTATTCAAATTTAAAAAGGATGTGGCTATGGAATATAAACACCAAGAAGAGGTACATAAAAGGATTTATAGGGATGTAATGAATGACAAGGTAGTCCTCAAAAATACTGTAAAGAAGAATATCAAGATGAAAATGAGGCTTGATAGGGAGAAGAATAAAGAGGATATTATGAATCCCCAACTCCCACCAACTAATGGGAACATGTTCAATGAAAACTATGATGAAACATAAGAGGAAGAGGAAGAATAAATGTTCCTCTCATTAGGAACATGCCATGTAGACCTCCATTGTAGGCTACTCCAAGTGGAAAAATCCTACCACTAAGCTCCAAACAAGGGGAAGCTAGCATCCAACCTAGTCCCTCTCAAGGTCCTACACTTATCTCTACATTTTTTTGAAGAAGTTACCACAAAAAGATTGGATAGCTAGATCTAGATGCCATTGACCTTGAGGAATCTTAATAGGGAATTGAGTTCTTAATGGAGGAATGCAGACATTAGCTAGCAAGAATATAGAGAAGGCTTATACAGGGAAGAAGTCTCATAGAACTACCATGAGAGGATCAATGCCTTACACTTATATAAAGTGATGAAGAAGAGGTATTAATATGGAATACAACAAGCCAGAGTGGTCATGGAACTTGACCAAGTAGTGCCTTACACTTACATTTTAGCCACTTGGCTATATTTGGGCACCTTTTACGGGCTCATGTAAACTTTTCTTAGGCAGTTTTTGAGCCTATAAATAGGGGTTTCGCCCTCATTTGTAACAATAAAATATTTTTTACCATAATTAATATAAAGAACTAAAGAGTTCAAGAGTTTTTCTGTTGTGTTCTCTCGTGTGTGTTCTGTGATTTCTGATTATCATGCTTTTAGATGGCTAATAGTTTCTTTTCTACAAGCTAATTTGGTTATAACACATTATATGCATCTGTTAGCTTGAGTTTAACACTAGGTTGACTAATTTGATAGTATACTTGCTTTGTTTTCTTCTCATTTACAATCAAATGTGCCATGTATTCTACTATGAATGAGTAATTTTCATGTAAAGTATGTTATTAGACATATGCATTTCCTTCTTTTGAAGATTAAACTATCTTTATTTAGCTTTGAGGATTATGCTAGAATTGGTATATGATAGTTTCATGCGTTTTTGCCTCAAATGTTAGTAGAATTGGTATTTTTGATCATCTTGAGCACAATATCTTTTTTTCCCTACCCTACTCACTCTTGGATCCACACAAGAATCACTTTAGCTTAGTTCATGTTGTAAATATCCATTGTTCGTTTATATTTTGGGAAATTTTTTGGCAAAGATTGAAACAATTTTACAAATATTAGCAAGAATAGGTGTCACTACATAAACATCTGATGTACATATAGTAGGGTTTTCTAGAAGAATTTTGAAGTGGTGATCACATCTCTACTATTTATGCTATTTATAGTAGTATTGTATAAAAATTTCAAGCCCCAAGTCTTATAGGACTTAAAATTGAGTTTCTTATTTTCTCCTTATTCCCTAGTGACACAAGAAGAACAATAAATGCATAAAAAATCTTGATAAAACATAATTTAAGAAATCAATCAAGTTTACTTGAGATACCTATAAGCTTGGTTTCAAGTCAAAATATGCTATAGTCATGGGTCTAGTAGTCTTAAGACCTTTTCTAGGCTTGTGGAGGTTATTTGGACCATCTAATGCATGAAATATTGAGATGCATAACCTTAATATAGAGCTCAATAAGGATACATGTGAGGTTTAAATGGGGTTAAATAAACACAAATATACATCTACAACTAGCTTCAAAAGCACTGCTACAGTCAAGTGGGTGAACCATGCTTAATGGAGACTTCAATGGTATAGACTTTCAAGTAGGGTAATGAGATTGTTAAGAGATCATCATACATAAATCAATTCATGGGTACTTTTTGTATTATCAAAACTCCCAAAGCATCTTTATACCTTGTCATATTTTTTACCAAGGACATCACATCATGCATAGTGGTCTATATAGGAGACGTTTGTTTTCATAATGAAAGAATTGTGAACATGTGAAGAAGATAAAACTATAAAATGAATGCTTTAAGTTGTTAAATTTTAAGGAGACCTAAAGGAGAAAAACTCATTTGAATATTCAATTACATGAAATCTTCACCTAAAACTGCTTAAGGGGCTCATAAAATATGTTGACAATCAAGACATTGAAACAATAAGGTCTTGCATAATTTCAAAGTTCATTGGATCTTGTTATGTTTTAAGAATATTTTTAGTTTCTTACTTACTCTTTTCATTCCAACATCTAATAGGTTTATAAATTGATCCTAAATTCACATATTTAGAGGAGATAGCCTCACATTTAGAAGTTTGGTCTAGATACAGGCATCCCATAGCCTTAGATCATTCCAATATTAGGCCAAATATGAATCAGATTTGATTAGTCTAATTTCAATTGGGTGCTATCTAGGTTGCTAATACAAATCAAAGGATATCTTTTGGTCTTTTTTGTTGCAAGGGAACTTTCTTTTTTCCTTACCTTACTCCCATATTTTGAAATTTTTTAACATGAATCACTTTAGATATATTTATGTATATCCATTTTAAGATTTTGGACTTATATTAGAAAATACAAAGCAATTTACATCATAAAAAATTTAAGTAGATTATGTCACTACCATATTCCTATTATCCCTTTAGTAGGGTTTGCTTTCATACTAGAAGATGGTAAGTTATAACCACATACTCTCTCCATCAAAATTGAGTGAAGCCTTAAGGTTTCAATACCATATTTATATTGTCCCTATAATCTAAGAAATGTTATTCTATTGTGCACATTACATCTTTGACATAGACACACATCAACAGTTTGGAAGGACCTAAGGATGAATTTGAATATTTTCAACTTACTATTTCTTGTCATGCACTTTAGGTATTAATTTTCCTCCAAATATTAAGGCGGTTGGTTTCCTTAATAAATAGAAGTCAACTATATTTATTTACTCTGGGTGTACACACAAATTCATCAATAATAATTTGGCTACTCAATTGAACTATTTTATTTACCTAGCTCTAGAATTTCAAATCCTAATTACAGGTGGGGGTATAGTCAATTATTATATTAAATTCCATAGTATAAAGCTATGGGAGACTACTTATTATAGTATCTTATGTTTTTTATTATCATGGATGGGAATAACATTTTTTTGGTATTGTAATGGCTCATCACTTTATGCACAATTGAGATGAATTTTGAGTAACTATTCATGGTCATTCATTTAGAAGGAAGGACATTTGAACTACATGGTTTATTGGCTAAATATACGTAATTGGTTAGTTTTCACCAGATGATGAAGATAATCAAAAAATGTGCAAAGTGATTATTGTGTGATTATTTTCCATAGAATTTAAACAAAATAAGGAGTCTACCCATTTTTGTCTTATACACCCACTTGACTCCTTTGACCTCTTTTCTTTTGTACCAAGATTTACAGTAGGGCTCATTATTGCCTAGGCCAATCGAGGGCCTCCCTGAGCTCGACACACATTATTAAAAATTATACTATATTTTAATTAAAAATTGATTGAAGTATATACATGCAGAGTATTTGGAATTATATTTATTATATTATTTTATAAAATTTTAGTGTTACAATTTGAAAACCTTTTTTTCCCAAAAAATAGTCATGTGTGTGATCCTTTAGCAGAAGGCTCACTGGCATCACAGTTGGGTACGCTCTATCAAGGCCAAAAATATTACAATAATCTAGGTAGACTATCCAAATCTTAATGATTTCATAATATAAAGTGTTAAACAATGAATAAAAGGGTTAAGTCAACACAAATAAATCACACATTTTAGATAGAGTAAAAAATATATTGAACACTATTAAGATTAAATACATAACAATAAGGATCTATAAAAATGAGAGTAAAAAATATGGTTAACGCTTCAGACACTCTACAACCGGCTATGTTCTGATAAGTCAGTGTTCTACAGTGTATGTTTGAAAAAAAACTAAGAATATGTAGGAATAGGAATATCTATAGTCAGACATGTTCAATGGTTTTTATTCCTCTTAAAAACGTCTAAAAATTATATGGACCCTGTTTTCCAAAATAAAATTGAATTTCAAATTTGTTGGGGACTCTCACCTATTTATGAACGCAAATGCACCTCAGGAGTAGTAAAGTTGAATTGAAGGAAAGTGATATATGTAATATATTAAAATGATATTTATATATATATATATATTAAATTAAAATATATAATATTTATTTAAATTATATACTAAAAATATATATTATATAATATATTTAATATAAAATACATAATTTATATATAATATTAATTAGTTATACACACACACACACACACACACATATATATACATACATTATATGTCATGATATGTGTGTGTACATGTGTGAATATATATATATATATATATATATATATATATATATATATATATATATATGTATGTATGTATGTATGTATGTATATATGTATATATGTATATATATATATGTGTGTGTGTGTGTGTATATATGTATGTATATATATACATGTATATATATACATATATATATATATATATACATGTATATATATACATATATGTGTGTATATATATATATATATATATATATATATATATATATGTATGTATGTATGTATGTATATATATATATATATTGGTGAGAGGGGTTATGTAAAGTGAAAGACTGTAAAATTATAATTGATAGTTAAACCTAGTAATTCCAAACCCTTGATAATATCAAAATATTAATTAAGTTCATCTTTAAAGATAATTGTGGGTGTAGACCAATCAAGATCTGAATCATCATGCAATGATTTAGTCTATGATGGATTGCATTCTTTGTTTAAAGAGATAGCCTCTTAGCATGTAAACTCTACGTCAAAACTACAACTCCTTTGGTTTCAATTAGGGCCCATTTATATTCATTAGATAAGGAAATTAATTGTATCTAATCTTGTTTTGTCTTGGTGATTACAATGGATAAATTGATTTTGTTACAATGGCACTAAGAAAATTAAAAGTAGTCAAGAAGAATTTTTGGTTTATAAATTGGTTAAAATTTTTAAGAGGACATATATGTTCCGAAGACACCATCTATTCCATATATCCCTACTATGCCTAGTGATGATGCATTCTCAAGTATACCACCATAGTCTTATTTTTCCTAAAGATACTATTAATGTTACATCTTCAAAAAAATGTGGATGAAACTCCACTTAATATTATACAAGAGCCTATTTCTAAATCATTACCATCGGTTCCAAAGTTCCATGATGATAATTTTACTTCTATTTCCATATTTGAACTTCTATAATTTTCATTGTAATATTGTCTTGCAACGGATTATTGAAGATTTTCTAATGAATCTTATGATCCCATGGATGTGATTCAAAACCCATTACAGGAGACCCATCAAGTGTAATTTATTAGGACTTGTATATGTCTTGAAGCTTATATCATAAGGAAACACATCTATTAGTAGAATGCATATGGCCCTGGTGGAAATCACAATATGCATTTGCATCATATTAATATCCCTATGGAAGAGGTTTACTCATATCAAACTCTAATAATACCTCAATGTAGGGAGAGATATGATTTGACACTCAACCAACTTATTAATAAGAAGAACTAGATGCTTTATGAATCTATTAATTTTTTTGTTTGGTGCATTCTGTAATACATCTTGATGTGGTGCTACCATGTTTATTGTTTGATTGGTATCATATTTTGTTTCATTTGGATTAAATTTGTAAGATGGATTGATATTAAATTTTGTATTTGGTGAGACCAATGTAGTGGGACCATAATTTAATAGCTTTTTAATGCAAGGAGTTTCATTTATTAGTCATGCTCAGGGTCACCCTTCATGTTTCTCATAAGTAGGAAATTTTAGTGCCATAAAGTGTGGTGGCAAGGTTTGAAATGATACCTCTAATGCAATAGGGTTATGCAAGACATATTGTGAATAAAGTGGGATACATTTGGATGCCTTTTAGGTGTTCCTCTCAATGAGATAATTTTGTTTCCCTCCAATGCTTTAATCATTTGTAATGAGGATTTTGAAAATACCCACATTGGTTCGAAGTATTCATTGAATTTAACAACAAAAGGGGATGAATATGTATTCCCACTCGATGTACACTCAATGCTTGATATGATTAATGGGCATGAAAGAGGAACATCCTCCGTATTGGTCTCTATCATATTTGGTATCTGACCATGTCAGATGTCTATTGTGTTATTAAATTGTTTAAATTAACTAATCGAGTCATAAGTATAAATTCAATAAAGGTGACTTTCTATCACAGGGATTTGAATTGGTGAATTTTATCTCAAAGGTATTCTATGGGGGATAAAATTAAGGAGTCAAATCCCTATTTGACATTTTCATAATGTAAATTAATAAATATAAATAAACTTATTTAATAACAATAATTATAATAAAAAATAAAAGTTTGTAATTATTTTTATATTTAAAAATTATGTTTATTGTTTATTTTTATTTATCATGTTTAAATCTTTAAATATTTTTACTAAATAATTTATTTTTATATTTTTTTCAGAGTGGTTAGTTTTTGCCTCCTCATAAAATGAAACATTTTTGAATGCAATGTTATTTTACTAAATTCCTTATTTGTATTGAAGTGGTGATAAATAGAAGATTTCAA
Organism: Torreya grandis; assembly: GCA_037957365.1. NCBI lineage: Eukaryota > Viridiplantae > Streptophyta > Pinopsida > Cupressales > Taxaceae > Torreya > Torreya grandis. The sequence continues at coordinate 637,361 of JARHVA010003386.1, forward strand.
TCCATATTGATAAAAATATTTAAACACTATCATAATTCCATTGTAAATATTTTGACTATTTTCTACAAGTTTAAATCTCTCTAAATCTAGGTAAGGTTCTATCCTATAATTATAAGAATAACAAGAATCCCTCTGCCATTTACCAAAATGAACCTTGCTAATTTTTGTATATAAGTCCACCTCTAAATCAATTTTAATGACTTGAATGCATGTTAAGAGTTATTTATATATTCCACTTGAACTAGTATAATCAAATGTTTAGAAAAACATTTCATACTTCATATAATTTTGACTACTTCATGTGCCCTTGTTATTAATTAAACAACCACAAACCATTTAGATAGTGGTACTTATCTAGGTTTCATCCAATAATTCTTGAAAGTGTAGATCTCTAAATATGGCTTGTAAATATGAATTGTTTTATTTTACTAAGACTCAAAATAGAAACAACTACCAGATGATTGTGTAGCATTGACTAATTCATTTTTTTAGTAAACCTCATCCATATGCATATTATAATATAATCATGAAATAATGGTTCATCACATAATATAATTATCATAGTGTCACTCCATCATACATCCATCCATTTTTCATACCTCTCCATAAATGTAAATACAAGAAATTATTAGCATGTATTACACATAATTTATGTAGTCTTCAGAGCACATCCATATATATTTGGAGCATCTGGTATAGTTCTTTGGATCACCCTATAAAGGTCTTCAAAACATTATTAGACTTCTTTAGAGAATCCTATATATGTCTTCATAGCACACCTATAACATCTTCAAATTAATTTTGGAGTGTATTTAGAGTGTTCAATCTTCATATCTCACTTGCTAAATCCTCAAAATTATATCCAAAAGAATCATAAATATTGTACTGAAAACTATTATACTCAGAACTATTTTACTCAAACTTTGGATCTATCTTACTATACTCAAAATTATAATATTAATCTAAGTTAGACACAATAACAAGGTAAAAAACTAGCAATAAATTACAAACAAACAAAGAACAAATTACATTCATATCCTACTTAGATCAGAATTTAATTATTAAATGCAATATAATATATAAATAAACGTAACACTTTATGGATAGTTTATATAACTATGATGAGCTATATGAAATGCTCATCAATTCTCCCCCTCACTATACCTTTGTAAGTCCTCTTGTAAAGAAGTGGGCACTTTACCTTTTGTATAGTGTACACTTTCTATAATTTAGGTCTATAAATGAACCACTCTATAATAGAAAGACCATAAATTAGGTTCTCTTCACTAAATAGATTGACTTCACTCAAAATATGAGTGAAATTCAACTTGAGCTTCTTGGTTTTTACTAGAACCAAGTCTAGCTCAACTTTTATTTTGGGGACATCTACAGGAATTAGGTCTAGTGCTACTTACTTCCCCTTTTATTTCTCTATATCCTTAGCTTAAGCTTCTTCTTCATCAAACTCATAATCACTAGAAAACATTCTAAGTGCATACTCAACTATTTCATTGGGTTCTAGGGATACCATCTGAATTTCCTCTATAGATGATCCTTATTATTCTGCTTGGGTTGAAGATGATGCAATCTCATTTAGTCTTCTTTATTCTGGTCTTTGCTCAATCTACACTTTAGGATTCTATGTCTCTATTTATGGTTGTGTTGGTGGATGTCTAAAAGACTCTCCACTGAGTAAATGGTACTACCTTGTCCCTAATTACCATATATCATATCCTCCTTTTTGTTCCCTCAATAATCTAGACTTAGGTCTTATGTTTTATTCTTTCATCTTCCTAGTGACATCAGAGTAATTAGATGCCTTAGTGTAGATTGAGTAAAAAAATCTAGGATTATACTCACACGGTATGTTTAGCATTTATTTGGCCTTTGAGTGTGCCTTAAATTTTCCATATGTATCCCACTATCTCAGCTCATCCATTGGTAGATTGAATGATGATATGTGCCTCAATGCTACCTCAATGTTGTCCCATTGTTTGAATATGGTTCTAAAACTGGTATTAGGGAAGTTATGAATCAATCCCTTTCTTTTGGTCTTGAAAATACCATCTATCCCATTGTAGATATGGTAAACCACCTCGTACTCTGCTCACTTTTTAGGTACATGGATAGGTAATCTAAGAGGGGTACATTAGGTTCCCTCAACCCTGATGATAGTAAAATCTAGATACAACTAGATATGTCTAATAATTTCCACTTATTTCTTGATTAGTAGGTTGACCCTTTCCATGGGATGACCAGTTCTAACCTCACCAAGTGTTGGATAGACACAATCATAGATAAATTGGATGTGATCCCTATATTTGAGTATGTGCAACTTTAAATAATATTATGTAACTTTGTGAGTTCCACTTGGTGACCATTACCTAAGGTTTTGGAATTTTGTGGTATAAATAAGGGCATCCAAAAGGTATGACATCAAATAAAATTGGATTTTCTTCTTCTTTACAATTGTAAAGATCTATATACTTAAATAAATGTTAATTACCTTACCTAAAGGAGGGGTGATCTATTTCTCAACCATGAAGTAGACAAAGGGAACCCAAATTTGATCTATATATATAGTGGTTACATTCCCACACAACCTATTCATCATTATCATAATCATTCAAATCTTAAATCTAAATTAGATAATGGGGATGTTTTTGTTGAAGTCAAAGTATACTTGGTTCCCAAAATATAGCCACAAGGAAAGGATGTTTTTTAGATCATTCTCTTTGACCCAGTTGTTGATTGAGGTTAGGTCAATTTTTGGTTTGGGCAATTTGTAATAATTTTCAAAAGCTATGGGAGAAATGTAGGCCATATTATTTTGAGTATGCCCATTAATCAACATTCCTTTATCTATTTTAGCATCCTTAAAAATGAGAACAAGGATGTCAATACAATGGAGTACCTTAGGCTTGGTTATTGCATAGTGTAGACTAGTGATTTGTATAGTAACTATGTCGTAGTAGCATATTTTGGCTGACACATTCTCCTCCTCCTCTTTGGTGATGCTAGGTTATTCTTAAATAGTCCAAAAAAACTTAGACTAATTATCATCTCCTATGTTTAGAGTGGTGGCATCGAAATCTGTCTTTGAAAATCCTCCCTTCTGCATCTTAGGTCAAGTAAAGCTCCACATCATCCTTGGAAACAACTCTTCAAGCTATCATGGCTATGAATTTCATCAAAATTCCCACTATTATATTGAAATTTAGCTCCCAAATTGAATTATCCTTGCACAAACAACAATCCAACTCTCCTTGGCTTGATTATATTGATCGTAGGGTTGAATTAGGGCTCTCATACTTACTAAGGATTTTTTAAAGGTTTGTATAGAGATCTAATGGTATCAATGAGTCCAAATTATGAGTTTCATGCCTTATATTTTTTTTGGATTGAGAATTTATACCTTTTCCTTTTGTAGGTCCACAAAACCTTCAAATTTATCATGTCTTGATTATGTGGTGTCATTGTGGTATCTCTGTGGCATCTAGCTTATTAATATTTAAAATTGATAGTTTACCTTTGAAAAAATCCTCTTTGCCTCACACCGTTAGATTTCCTTATATAGATCAATGTGGGCTATTAATCATGATCTGAGGGATCAAATGCTATTGGCTATCTTATGATACTCCTCATGATTATGACACTTGTCACTGCCACATTTATTCTAACTTTGTTAAAAAGGGCACCTTCATCTTGAATTATTGGATCTTCCTTGCCTAGATAAATGTGCTTTTTTTGATCTTGATATAATAGATTATGTCCTTTTCTCCATGTATCATTGATTAGAATGTGTATGCTCAGCCATGCACCATTGATCTCTGAGAACATGCTTGATACTTCATTCATGTCCCATAGTTTTGACACTTTTCATTTCCATGCTTACTCTAAGTTTTTTTGACTTTTTAACTTTGATCATGCCCCATATATCTGCCATTCCTAAATACTAAAAATTTCATAAGCTAAGATTATGATACTGGGTACTATGTTAATGCATCATTCACTGACATCCTAGAAATGTTGTATGAGTGATTAACCCTTTTAAAATGACCCCAACATGTAGTATTAGTAATAAATCCATCAAATATGGCCCTAAAATTCCATTTTCATGGCATCCATATTTTAAGTTGTGAAAACATGTAATGATAGTTAGCCATCACATTTCTTTTAACAAGTGTCAAAACCATATCATCTATCTAATTAGAAATACCATAATAATTGGTTTACATCAAATCCTTCTCTTCATATAATTTAAGTTTTAGTACATAGACCACCATAGGATCTACATTAGTGTGGTTGAGTAGTAGTGTTAGTTGGACCATCTCCATGTTCACTCTCATAAGCATCAGAATGGGAATATTGGCTCATATGTTACACAAGGGTGTTAGTAAGTGTGTTAAGTGCATGTAAACTGTCAATCTCTATAACATCCTTCACTGTAGAGGGGATTGTCTTAAGATAAATTGGTTATTTTAATAGACATTCTCATAGGTTTATTATAAACATGATATGCACCCAACCTATCCTATCGAAAGAAATTTTATTGGCCCTAAAAACTTTTAATAATAAAATTAATAAAGAATTTCATTCAAAATATTAAACTTGCATTAAATTTTCCTCAAAAAATATGAAGTAACCTCATTGTTGTTAGAAGGTGGGAAATCATAACCATCTACCATTAGTCCCAAAAATTCTTTCTCATCAATGAGTGGTGGTGGTAGCGGATTGGAAAATGTTTGAATTACATTAGAAGTGGCACATTGGTTTTTGGATTACCGAATAATGAATTTTTTTATTTTTTTATTTTTTATCTCTCAAACTAATCCCTAATAATTTGAAATTATCATAGTATAGGAATTACATCTCTCTCTATAAGATTCCTATATGTTAAATTTACATGTTACCATTTAATCAAATTCACCTACAATAAGGTAAGGGTCCCATGCTGGGGGATTGTTGATTATTTTTTAGGTCATGTTACTGAGAAATTGTAGAATTATTTTTCCTAATTTACAGTCCTACATAAAAAAAAAATTGTGAAATTTACATTACTCAAAAAAATTATGAGTATTTCACTTTTAAAAAGTTATTTGAAAATAAATAAATAAATAAATAAATATGATTGGATACAAAACTACAGTTGGAAAAAATGAATTCATATTATATAAAATAAAGAGTTTCTAACATTATATTATAAAACTACAGCTGACTATAGGTGCATGAATACATGCATCTTAGTAACTATGCATTATAAAAGATTTCCAAAAAGGCCATGGTATACATGAGTCAAAAATGCCAACCAGTCTTGTCTGCAGAAACTGATGAACACATCTCCAGCTCACTTTGTGACACCTGTAGTCAAAAATACCAAGAAACACATCTCATAGTTAGACTTCAAAATTAAAGTTAGTAAGCAATCATTTTTATCTTAATAAAATGGAGAAATAAAACAAAGGATTTAAATCAAGAAATAAACTCACTGAGATAGATATTTATTGGCACTTTAGCTTAATTTGAATCTATTCAATAGAAGAATTGTATATCACTAGTTTAAATTACAACTCAAAAGACTTGATGGTTAACTAAAATTGATTGTCATTTTATAAAGTATAGTAGACTCAATTCCTTTGTATAATTTATATGTAATTTAATAGTTCATAGAATTTTTATAACCAAGTTTGAAGGGCTAAATAATTAATCATTCACATAACTTGAAATTAATTGATTGTCCATCTGATTTACTAACAACTGTCATGTGCCAAGTGTCATCTACAACATCAAATTTAAATATTTTGATACATGATTTAAACTTAATGATACATGATTGAAAATTTTAATTTAGTTCCTCCCAAACATTAATGTTTGATAGGTTTTCTCTTTGAAGTAATCTACCTCATCTACTGTGTACATGATGAAGCACTGCAGATTTTTAAATCCATACATGTGATCACATTTTTGACCCTATAATGTTAAATGAAGTAGAAACTCAACCCATTTTTATGTTACGTGGTATTACACACTACGTTAAAATCATAAAAACTCATTTAATTTTATTTAAACTATAATATTATTTTTGTATTATTAACAATATATAGATGTATTGAAATATATTATACTTAAATATATAATATTGATTTATAACCTATATTAACATATATTATATGATATAATAATATTGATTAATATTAAAATATATTTTATAAAATATATAATTAATCAGTTGAATATATAAAAATATTGTGATATATATTATATGTCAATTATATTTATTTAATAACTAATATAATTTTTTTTGTGTGTGTGGGTAAAGAGGGGTTATGTGAAGTGAAAGAGTGTAAATTGATAATTAAACCTACTAGTACTCCAAACCCATGACAATGTCAAAATAAGTCCATCTGAAATAATTATGGGCACAAACCTACTAAGATTTGAATCACCATGCAATGTGTTAGTCTATAATGGCTTGCATTCTTCATGTAAAGAGATAACCTCTTAGCATAATCACTACATCAAAATTGTAACTCCCTTGGTTTCAATCAGGGGGCATCTATAGTTGATGGATAAGGAGCACAGTTTTATTTGATTAGGTTTTATCTTGGTGATTAAAATGGAGAAATTGTTTTTGTTACAATGACACTAAAAAAATTAGAAGTGACCAAGAATAATTTTGACTTTATAAATATGATAAAAATTTGAAGTGGACATATATGTTCAAAAGACACCATATATTCCAATGTGTATACCTACTATTATACCACCATCACTTGTTTTTCCTAATAAGTAATAATGTTACATCTTCAAAATATGTGGATGAAACTTCATTTATTATGAAAGAGCCTAATAATTATTTATAAATCATTACTATCAGTTCCAAAGTTCCATGATGATAATTTTACTTCTATTTCCATATTTGAACTTCTATAACTTTCACTATACTATGGTCTTGTAGTGGATTATTGAACGTTTTCTAATTTTAATGATCCTTTGGATGTGATCCAAAACCCATGGTAGGAGACCCATCAAGTGTAATTTGCTATGATGAGTTTATTGTTATTTTATTGGAATAAAATTCCTTAAATCATAGAAATCTAAATTTAGATACAATCTATAAATACAAGGTATATATATAGAAATACTAAATATAGTAAGTGTTCTAAGGTAGCTGAAAATGATGTTGATCATCTTAGGATTTACCACTTTGTAGTAATCTAAATCTACTCAAACATCAAACTAAATGCAATATATGAATTCATAATTCAAATCAACATGATAATACTAAAGCTAAATTCTCTAAATCATGATTAAATGGAACATGAAAACAAGAGGATTGGATTGATTATCGTAGACTCAAAATTTTGACATTATGTTGTCATGATCATAGACTATTGATGATGGATTAGATTGGCATGGAAACTTTTGATTACTTTAATAGTTGGACATGGGTTTACTAGATTATTTTTAGTTATACCCAATGGAGGAATGGAGTTGTTTGAAAATAATTAAGAAGGAAGGATCAATGGTTGAGATTCAAAGTTGGTTTGGGGAGATCAAGGGTTGGGGATTATTCTTGGAAGCCTTTAGATTTAGAGGCTTATAAAGAGGAGGGGTGAGAATAGAAATGATTATATAATTGGATAATTCTATAATCCTCTTAGGGAATAATTAGGACTATGTAGGGGATTAGATAGGTATTAGTTGGGTGATCAAGGATTAGGGGTGTAGGAGAGCTTAGAAAAAGGCTAGTGTAAGTAGGTAGATGGGCCATGGGAATTTAAAATTCCAAAATAATAGATAAAATGGGTTTAGGATAAGATAATAGTGATTTAATATATTAATTAATTGATTGGTGGGGATGGATAAGGTTATTATATGGAAAATAATGAAGGGAGATATTATATAAATAATTAGAAAGGGGTGATAAATTAGTGGGATGAAAGGGGATAAATTAGATAAGTGGAATTAGTGTCAACTAATAATAATATTAGTGATGTTAAATAGAACAAGTAAATTTATAAGCATACATCTTGGGATGTACCAGTTAATGGTCAAAATGCCCTTGAAAATCTTTCCAAGAGATATAATTAAATCTTGTGTTTCATTAGTAATATAATTTATGTAATCCTTATAAATGAAGTTTTTATGATACTTGTATTTAAAATTTTATTCAAGAGGATTAAAGTTGCTTGGATTATAGTTTCCTGTTTAAATTTAATTAATTTTATATGGATGTGATTTGGCCACATATTTTTGACCCTAATATTGGGCTTCAAATTTGAAGTACTTGTGTTGTTGGCCAAAATATTTAACCCTAACTCTGCATTGAGATATCACATGGCTTGTTGTCATGAATGAAAATTTAATGTTTATAGATTGGTATGGTGTAGACTAATTATGGCCTCACATAACCATAATTTTGATAACCCCACAAAATCTTTTCCCAAGTCTAGGTCTTTGAGTTACTAGGTATGATTTTGCATCACTTATTTTAATTACCATTTTGGGGTTGAATTCATCTCCAACAATTAGTTTGTTAATTCACAAAGGGTGACTCATTCTCATAGGTATTTGAATTGGTAAATTAAAGTATATTAAAGGTATTCTATGAGGGATGAAAATTAAGGAGTCAAATCCCTATTAGACAATTTAATCATGTAATTTAATGAACAAATATAAATATATTTTTTAATTAGAATAATTATAATAAACAATAAATATTTGTATATTCAAAAACTATATGAGTTTATTATTTATTTTTATTTATGTTTAAATATTTAAACATTTTTATTAAATAATGTACATTGTTTAAATGTTTAATATGTTTAAATATATAAATAGTTTTTTTAAATAATTTTATATGTTACTAATTTTTATATAAACTTTTAAATTAATATAGAATTGAAAATTCCCACACATTTCAAAATTAGGAATAAGTTTACATTTTCCTCTTTCCATTATTTTCTCTCAATTTTTCTCTCTCCCTTTTAAAGGCCAAAAACATTCTTTTATTAACTATTAGGTTAACTGTGGCATTAGTGGTGCAAGAGTTGACCCCATTTTTCACTGTTATTTTTTAAGGTGATTTTTATCGAGAATTTAATCTATGTAATGTATTATTTTAATATATCTAAAATGTGTGATTTTTTTGGCTTGACATGACCCTTTTATTCATTATTTACTACTTTAAGTTATGAAATTACTGAGATTTGGATAGACCTAAATTTTTGTTATGAAATGGCAGAGATAATGAAATGACAGAGATTAGGATTGTTTAGCACTTACTTGTATTCAATAGGGACCCAAATGGTGAATGTGAGGTAAAAACATAATTTTTTTTATTAATTGTAATCAAATAATGAAATGGTCAAGATAATAAAATGGCTGAGATAATGAAATGGTAGAGATTACGATTGTTTTACACTTACTTGTATTCAATAGGGACCCAAATGGTGAATGTGAGGGGAAAGTAATTTTTTTTTAATTAATTGTAAGTAAATAATGAAATGGAAGAGATAATGAAATGGTGGATATTAGGATTGTTTAGTGCTTTTATTCAATAGGGACCCAAATGGTGAATATGAGGGGAAAGCAAATATTTTTTATTAACTATAAGTAAATAATGAAATGGTCAAGATAATAAAATAGTGGAGATTAGTATTGTTTAACACTCACTTTAATTAAATAGGGACCCAAATAGTGAATGTGAGGGGAAAATAATTTATTTTACTAAATTTAGAGATAATGAAATGGTTAAGAATAAGATTGTTTAGCGCTTACTTGTATTCAATAGGGATCCAAATAGTGATTATGAGGGGAAAACAAACATTTTTTTATTAATTTTCATAAAATAATCATAGTAAAAAAGTGTCATGATGTGAGAGGGTTTCAATGGTTCCACCTTATCTCCATCTCCTTGCATCATTCATTTATTGGCTTTGTTCAAGATACTGTGAATGATTTCTATCTTAGACTGAGTTGAAAAGTCATTTTTTGGCATGTTTCATGTTATTATTATTTGAGTTGAATTGTTTCCATTTTAAAATGAGATGAGAAATCTTTTTTATGGGTGTAAATATTTTCCTCATGTTGGATCATAAACTTTAATGATTGAATGATTGAATAACACCTAGCATTATTATTTGGGGTGGCAAAATTTTCCCTTGTGCTTAGATATTCTTTGGTAGAAGGGTCCCATGCATCATTACATATTAAAAAGTTGTTTATAAAATATATGCACCTTAAAAATAGGATCAACTATTGTTTAGGGAGAATTTTTTAGGGGTGGGAAGAAGTAGGGGGTTGAAGATTTATATGGTTGCTCCTTTTTTTTGTTTCTAGCTATCATTTGCATCCAATCAAAAAAAATTGTAGTAAAATGCTCCTAATATCTCTCAGCAGCATGTATTACACATAATGTTTATAGTCTTATAATCACATCCAGATATCTTCAGAGCATCCAGTACAGGTCTTCCAATCACAAATAAAAAATGAAAAATTATTTTTGTTTTTTTATTGTGTTGAAACTTGATAATGATGGAGCATTCCTATACTTATTTAGAGCATCTTGTGTATGTCTTCAAAGAAAATCTAGAGCATATTCAGAGAAATTATAGAGCGTCTTTGGAGTGTCTTTGAAACATTCAATCTTTGGAGCTCGCTTGTTGAATCCTCAAAATTGTAGCTGAAAGAGTTGTAAAAACTATGTGTTACCTTCTCAAAATTACCCCATCATTGGAATTTTTTGATATACTCAAAATTACCCCATCCTTGGGATGTGTTCCTCTACTCAAAATTACCCCATCCATGGGATGTGTTGTACTCAAAACTATGTTATTCATCCAAGTTAGACACAATACCAAGATAAAAATTAGCAATAAATTACATACAAACAAAAAAAATTGCATTCATATCCTACTTAGATCAAAATTTAACTATTAAATGCAATACAATATATAACCAAATACAACACTTTATGGATAGTTTATATAACTATGGTGATATATATGAAATGTTCATCATTTTTTCCCCACACTTTACCTTCTTAAAGTCCTCTCATAAAGAAGTGGGATGATTGATCCTTAATCTAAATTTTTTATTCAAACCTCTAACTCAAACATAAACTTCAAAATTATGGCCCTAGTCATGGTGGCCCCTTGGCAAGAATCCAAGATCTCTAAAAATTGTATACACTCAAGCTTCAAATTTAAATTTTGATTGAGAATTCCAACACCATCATGAATATATATTAAAAATGATAGGAGGCTAAAACCTCATCCCAATCTAGACATCTGAACCTCTTTTCTCTAAGAGTCGAGTGATTATATAGAAAACTACTTTGGCCCTTCTTAGATTCCATTTAATATTGGTGGGGTTGATGACTTCCCTATGATTCAACTCAATAGGTAATGTCTCCCACATGGTAAGACTTTCATTAAAACCATTGGAATAATGGTGGTTTATAAAATCTCTAAAAGCAACAATAATAGATCTCAATAGCTCATGATACTTGTTCTTCATATGCATATGATACAATGGTTGAAAATAAAAAATAAGTTTCTTTGCTTCTATTAAATATGGTCTCATGCATAACCCAATGGTACTTTGTGATTACATAAATCTATTATTGACCTATTTCCATGCCATTTGGTTCCTCAGAGTGGAGAGAAAGGCATGCAATTATGTCTCTCCTACAAATAAATTTATCAAAAAATTAGATTGATATCCTAACAACAAATTCAAAGTATAAAAATCACAAATTGGATCCTACCTTTTTTCAGTGCTCTTTAGAAAAATGTCCATAAATACATTCTCATCTTTAATGTTATGTAAAAAACCAAGGGAAATTAACTGAATCTACCATTTATAAAAATGATCATGTAAGAAAAGAACATAAATTGATGAAGGTTGCCTGCATGCTAATAGTTTCTCAAAAATAGCACAAATGTGCTAGATAGAAGCATATGATTTATACAATTATAGTTGGGATTATACCAATTTATTGTAAGATTCCTCCTTAAGTTTGGCATTTTCATCCTTCAAAATTTCAATTTTCTTTTGGGTGATATGCCAGACAGAGATTATTTCATGTAATAGAATAGGGAAATAGGGGAAAATTCTTATTAGACCTTCTGTCTGAACTACAATCTCTCATGTTTCTCTTTACATGGCCTGAATAGAGGCTTGTAACTTAGAATTTTGAACAATGATCTCTATTATTATATTGTACAAACATTTTATTTCTATAATAAATACTTTCTCTCAGATTATTAATTAGATTATGCTTATCAACATTAGCATTCTGTAAATCAGTAATCTGAGTGTTCTTGATAGCAAGAGAATCCTACAAATTACTCAATTCTTAAGTCTATGAAAACATTACATTATGGAACCTAGTCTATTCATATTGTATTCCTTGAAGAATTATTTATTGTTCACTAACTCTAGTAATAGATTCTTCCCACCTTTGTTTCAAATTAGAAATCACCAAGTCCTTACCTTTCAAAGTTGAACGGAGAACATCTAACTCTATTTGTTGCAGTATGATTGTTTCTTCATGGTGTGATAAATCTATGGTATGCTACAATTATTTTTCTCCATTGATAAAATGTGGATATGTGTTTTATTCAATTAAAAGTGCCTTACCCTTATCAACAATAGAGGGTATAAGACACTCTGCTTCTTAAGGTACAACTTCTTCTACTAAGATTCCCTTTGTAAATACAACTTCTTCTATGGCTTACACATATTCTTCTTGTTCTTCCTAAAAGACAAGTCATAAAATACACTAGAGTTTAATTGGAGGAGTATGAGGGAATATGAATAAATTCCCATTTGTCACTTTGATCTCTAGAAAACTATCTTCAAAACTAATGTCACCAGAGATGGACATTCAACAATTTGAACTATGGGTTATTTAATTCAAATTGTAGTGAAAAGAGGAGAGGTAGGGTGTGGTGTCTTTTTGTCAAGAACTAGAGAAAACTTTTAGAGGAAATAGGACCAATAATTTTCACCCCTTGGTTTACTAAGAAAATAATGGTGACAAATGAGTGTAACTAACCCATGATGGAAGGTAGACCTAGTACCTTGTCTTATATTTTGAGAAACATTAATTAGAGCATTGTGAAGGAAAAAGGGAAGACTTATCTTATATTCTTCTCTAACAACTCCTTTCCTTAAGTGAAGAAGGAGACTCATATCATCTCCATCCATTATTGTAAATTCACCATCATAAGTGATATATTTCATTATCTAGAGAAAAAAAAATTGCCAAGGTTGAGGAAGACATTATCCCAAAATTAACTTGGCCACTCTTGGGGGGATTTATCCAGTTGGGGGTGTGGCTCATTTCCTTTAACAAACATATAAATCAAGTTAGAAAAACTAATATTTTCAATGCCAACTACTCCATCCTTAGGAATCTTAGATAAAGCACTGATTATAGAGGGATTTATTGAAATGTTCTTGCCTTTGATAATAGCATGATATTCATCAAAATTCTCATATAATTATTGCACAATTTCTTCATGGAATCCTTGAAACATTTTTAATAAATTCAACCAAATTGTTATTTCAAAGACATCTCTAGCTAGTTCATTTTGTAGCAATACATCATAGGATTATGGTTTACTTTTTTCTTTATCCCACCCATATTTGGAGTAAGCACTATTTAATTTCAAATCTAACTATACTGTAAAAACACAAAGCTTGAATTTGCATAGGGAATAGGGGAAACAAGAGATTAGAGATATGACATAATAATTGCTAGTAGAAATAATGAAAAAATTAATAGAGAATTAGGTTATATGATGTGATTATGATAAGAATGATGGTGGAAGTCATGGTTATCTCTTCAGAGCATGCGAGATATAATGGGAAAGTGTTTTATTTGATCGAGTATTAATGATGTGTCATAAAAGGTCATTATTAGAAATACTAAAATTAATAATTGTAATTAATTATTAATCATACCAAATATTTTTGAAAGACCCTCTATTTAAAACATAGTTACATGAATCTTGTTTGAAAACACTGTTTGGAAACATTGTCACATAAAATGTATTGGAGATCTTTTGAAAATACCATCACATCAAATATATTGGAGGAGATATTTTTAAAACACCATCACATCAAATTATGGATTGCAACATTGTTGGTCTAATGGCATTTTCTTGATTCTCAGTGATGGAGGTGGATTATTGCCATTCATGATTTTTCATCTTAGGAGCATAGCTATTAGTCTTTAGATCATACCTTCTAGTCTTCATATCTAAGTCAATAGTCTTTGGAGCTAAACCGTCAGACTTTGAATCAAAATTGTAGTCAATTCAAACTTTGTTTATATATATTAATAAAGTACCTAAATTATTAAAAAATCCTTATATATTTAGCACCTTATATATATATAAATAAATAACCTTATATATATGGTGTTGTTTGTATATATTTGTTGCCAATTTTATCTGCTTAATCTATGTCTTATCTGAATAACCACTTAGGGGCTCTATTGATGGAGGCAATGGTTGAAATGGATTTATCCCTTGTAAGGTATATGTCTAGGGAGGAAACCTATCCACATGGTATAATAAGACATTTTAGTGTTTTTCATTTGTGTCCAATGCAATGGTATTGAAACTAGTGTCTCAGAAGATTGTGTTTGTCCCATATGAATAGAGAAATATGACTTATTCTGAATTCATAGTTTCAGACATTCCTATTTCAACCATGGATTTTTAATTTTGATTGATGAGATCATATATTATTTTATGTGGGATGAAGGAACAAAATTAATTTTTGGCAAGATTGATTAATGTAATGTTGATGGTGATCCTAGTTTGTGATGTATTAATAATAATCTTGTTAAACTTCAAAATATTTCTTTTAGCAATTAATTAGACCAAAATTCAATTTAACATCAATTTTAGCTTTAAATCTAAATATTTCCACCTTTTGACATGTGGTTGCCACCTTGAATACAACTAAGTACTCACATGGCCTAAATATGACTAAGCTACCTAGTTGGCTTGAAATCCAAACACGTGGCACCTTTTGATTACCTCATAAATTATTGGAATGTATCTTTACATGATGACTCATCTATTTATCACCATGTGACAACCCTCAATTTTTATCATTCTCTCAGGTGGTGTATTTTAATTCTGATACCTTGAAGGGGAAATCCACTCTTGTGCCTATTTGAAAGGTATCTCCTAGGAAATACCTTGAAGGGGAAATCCAATCTTGTGCATGTTTGAAAGGTATCCCCTAGGATATACGTTGAAGGTATTACAAAGTAATTTTAAATATCACCCAATAGTGTCTTTTGTGTAAAGGAAAATTCCACTTGTTCTTTGAAGGATAAATCCACTCTTTTGCCTATTTAAAAGGTATCTCCTAGGAGATACCTTAAATGGGAAATAAACTCTTGTGCATGTTTGAAAGGTATCTCTTTAGAGATACCTTGAAGGCATTTCAAGGGCCTTCAAAATATCACCCAGTAGTGTCTTCCATTTAAAGGAAAATTGCACTTGTTTCTTGAAGGAAAAATCACTCTTGTCCCTATTTGAAATGTATCTCCTAGGAGATACCTTAAAAGGGAAATCTAATCTTGTGAAAGTTTGAAAGGTATATCCTAGGAGATACATTGATGGTATTATAGGGGCCTTCAAAATATCACCTAGTAGTTCCTTCCATGTAAAGGAAATTTTGCTTGTTCCTTGAAGGATAAATCCACTCTTGTACCTATTTGAAAGGTATCTCCTAGGAGATACATTGAAGGGGAAATCTACTCTTGTGTATGTTTGAAAGGTATCTCTTAAGAGATACCTTGAAGGAATTACAAAATCCTTAAAATATCACCTAGTAGTGCCTTCAGTGTAAAGGAGAATTCCACTTGTTCTTTAAAGAAGGAATCCACTCTTGTGCTTATTTGAAAGGTATCTCTTAGGAGATACCTTGAAGGGGAGATAAACTCTTGTGTATGTTTAAAAGGTATCTCCTATGAGATAACTTGAAGGTATTACAAGGGCCTTAAAAATATAACCTAGTAGTTCCTTCCATGTAAAGGAAAATTGTACTTGTTCCTTGAAGGAAAAATCTACTCTTATCCCTATTTGAAATGTATCTCCTAGGAGATGCCTTAAAGGGAAAATCCATGATTGTCCATGTTTGAAAGGTATCTCCTAGGAGAACATTGAATTTACTACAAGGGCCTTCAAAATATCACCCAATAGTACCTTTTTCATAAAAGAAAATTCCACTTATTCCTTTAAGGATAAATCCACTCTTTTGCTTGTTTGAAAGGTACCTCCTAGGAGATACCGTGAAGGGAAAATCCACTCTTGCACATGTTTTAAAGGTATATCCTAGGATATACCTTTAATTTATTACAAGTAACTTCAAAATATCACCTAGTAGTGCCTTCCATGTAAAGGAAAATTGCACTTGCTCCTTGAAGGAGAAATCCACTCTTGTGAATGTTTTTAAGGTATCTCATAGGAGATAAATTTAAGGTATTATAGGGGCCTTCAAAATATCACCTAGTAGTGTCTTTTGTGTAAAGGAAAATTCTACTTGTTCCTTGAAAGAGAAAACCACTCTTATGCTTGTTTGAAATGTATGTCCTAGGAGATAGATTGAAGGGAAAATACAATCTTGAAAATGTTTTAAAGGTATCTCCTGGGAGATACCTTGATTGTATTACAAGGTCCTTTAAAATATCATCTATGAGTGCCTTTCATATTAATTAAAAGTGCACTTATTCCTTAAAGGAAAAATCCACTCGTGTCCCTATTTGAAATGTATCTCCTAAGAGATATCTTGAAGGGGAAATCCATTATTGTGAATTTTTGAAAGATATTTCATATGAGATACATTAAATTTATTACATGGGCCTTCAAAATATCACCAAGTAGTGCCTTCTGTGTAAAGGAAAATTCCACTTGCTCCTTAAAGGAGAAATCCACTCTTGTGCTTATTTGAAATGTATCTCCTAGGAGATACCTTGAAGTTAAAATCCAATATTTTGAATGTTTTAAATGTATTTACTAGGATATACATTGAAGGTATTATATGGGCCTTCAAAATATCACCTAGTAGTGCCTTCTATGTAAAGGAAAATTCCACTTGTTCCTTGAAGGAGAATCCACTCTTGTGCCTATTTGAAAAGTATATCCTAGGAGATACATTGACGGATAAATCCAATATTTTACATGTTTGAAATTTATATCCTAGGATATACCTTGAATTTATTATAAGGGCCTTCAAAATATTACCTAGTAGTTCCTTCCATGTAAAGGAAAATTGCTCTAGTTCCTTGAAGGAGAAATCCACTCTTGTCCATGTTTGAAATGTATCTCTTAGGAGATACCTTGAAGGGGAAATAAAATATTATGCATGTTTGAAAGTTATCACCTAGGAGATACCTTTAAGGTATTACAAGGTCCTTCAGAATATCACCTATAAGTGCCCTCCATGTAAAGGAAAATTGCACTTGTTCTTTGAAATAAAAATCCACTCTTGTCCCTATTTGAAATGTATCTCCTAGGAGATAAATTTAAGGGGAAATCCAATCTTGTGCATGTTTTAAAGGTATCTCCTATGAGATAAATTGAATTTATTATAGGGTCCTTCAAAATATCACTCAATAGTGCCTTTTGTGTAAAGGAAATTCCACTTGTTCCTTGAAGGAGAAATCCAAACTTATGTTTGTTTGAAAGATATATCCTAGGAGATACCTTGAAGGGTAAATCCACTCTTGTGCATGTTTGAAAGGTATATCATAGGAAATACATTAAAGGTATTAAAGGGGCCTTCAAAATATCACCTAGTAGTGCCTTTCATATAAAGGAAAATTCCACTTATTCCTTGAAGGAAAAATACACTCTTCTACCTATTTGAAAGGTATCTCCTAAGAGATACCTTGAAGGTTAAATCCACTCTTGTTCATGTTTGAAAGGTATCTCCTAGTAGATATGTTGAAGGTATTACAAGGTCCTTTAAAAAATCACCCAGTAGTGCCTTCCATGTAAAGGAAAATTGTACTTATTCTTTGAAACAACAGACAAGAACTAATAATATAGAATTAGAGTAAATAAATAATGAACAATAATACATCTCACTCAATTTGACATAGATCAATATATATTATTCAATATGGGTGGAAAAATACCATACAAAATGCCCAAATGTCATAGTATACAATATTCAACCTTCCTTTAAAAAGAGACATGTTAAGGTTGTGAAATGAAAATAAACAAATGTTGTTACTTATATTATATAACTAACTATTAAAATGGATATTATAGTTCAAAAAAATTATCTAAGATCTAAACCTTTCCAAAAGGAAATAGCCCTTTTTATATAGGAATAGTGGCCTCTTGAGAGAAAGACACCTAGAACCAAGCACTTCAACACATAATGAGGTCATTACAAGTGACTGGGGAGCTTTGGATCATGAGTGTAGTTTATATTTAGAATACTGGATATGGTATAATTGTAATTCCTTATGATGACCATGTCCCTTAGGATAAATGTGGTGTTAACATGTGTACCTCTAGAACTACCTTTGGAATGTTTTTAGAAGATGGGGGTCCACTCTCCCTAACTAATGACATGATTTGAATTTTTGACAAAATAAAAATACCTTGGACAAGTGATATGTCCCCACATGTCAAGTTGGCACTAATATTGGGAAAGATGGGAATCATTTTGTAAATAATGGGCACCAAAACACCACATGGTAGCAATAGGATGAGTTGAGACTTGCCAAAAATAATAAAGGGAACCTAGGAAAGAGGATACCAATATACCATCCACCAAACTCACCAAGGATTAGGGTGGAAAGTGAGAAAGGTAGGAGGCCACAGAGAGGAGTGGTGGGAAATTATGCCATTATGGGTGTTGATGTGGTAGATGAGGGTGGGGGAGTGAGAAAAGGTGCAATGGAGTGATCGGTTGGGTAGTGGAGAGTGGTACCAACCCAAGGGAAACTATATATGGTGAAGATGGAGTGGAGGCTATATTAGAATTGGAGAGAAAAGAGTGAGAAAAGTGCACCTTATTTTGTGGGGGTTATGGTGGAGGGATATAAGCTTGTGCCTCAAAGATGGATTATAATGGCTCTACCTCAGGTTGACCTGAAGAGGCTTGCTAATATTGTTGGTCAATTAGGCATGGATATAGGGGTGGCATATAGGTGCCTAGGATCTTATATAGATCCACATAATATTTTACATCCTCGACCAATGGCGACCTTCATTATTTGAGCTATGGCTAGGGTTTATGAGAAAATGAAGTGATGGTTTTTAAAGAGGCTATGTGACCAATCAAATCATAGTTATACTAGTCATTGATTTGGTCAAGGCCAAGCTCTAATAGCTTGAGCTTGAGTAGGCACCCCTATGACCTTTTCACCACATACCATATGCAAGGGAAAGGTTGGTAAATTAGTTAAAGTGTTTTAAGTAAATTATGTTTATTAAAATCCTTAACAAATTGACTTGTTTATCCTCTAACTCAAATACATTACCTTGTCTATCTCTAATGATGCAAAATGGCCCCCTCCATGGGGAATCAAACTTTGTATGTTGTATTGGTTTCATGGCCCTTTGGTCATATTTAAAGACCAAGTCTCCCAAATTAAATCTTGGCTCTGATGATCTCTTATCAAACTATCGCTTGACTATTTTTTATTGGGTGACCTTCACATCATTCACTTTCTCTCTTTCTTCTTGAAGGCTAAGAAATTATACCAATCTAACTTCCTTAGATCTAAGAAATCCACTCTTGTGCATGTTTGAAAGGTATCTCCTAAGAAATACATTGAAGGTATTACAAGGGCCTCCAAAATATCACCCAATAGTGCCAAAATAGGAGATTCCACTTGTTGACCACTTGTTTATACAACTACCAGTAGTGCCTTTTATGTAAAGGAAAATTCTACTTTTTCCTTGAAGGATAAATCCACTCTTGTCCCTATTTGAAATATATCTCTTAGGAGATAACTTGAAGGGTAAATCCACTCTTGTGTATGTTTATAAGGTATCTTATTTACTTTTTCCTTTTTAATAAGTGATGTTGGCACAAGTATACCTCTAGTTGCCACATGCCCTCACCCTAGCCCTTCTATGTTTTAAAAGCATTCTTTGAAAGATAGTTATCTACTCACCTCACCCATCATTAATGTCAGATGCTCCACATTACTTGATTCACCATAGGGATCATCACAAATATCTTTTGAGTGGCTCCTCCAGCATGTGTACCACCCTTAACATTTATGGGGGTGCCCATTTTAAAATTTTCCATGATGAGCTTACTTAGGGGATTTAAAGAATAAATGTCCCTCTCTTCATTTGTCCAAACACTTGACACATTAAAATTTCAAGAGCGTTAATAAATTATAGAGATCATAAAGATCAAAGAGATTCAAGCTAAGAATTACGATAATTTATGAGTAGGGATTATTAATCTAGTGCCTTTAGTAAGATAAAGAGTGGTTTTGAAAGAGAATTCTTGATATAGACTTATACATATTCATCAGGAGGTGATAAGCATCCAGGAAGACAAATGACCCACTAGTTAGGTAGCTAGGGAGACTTTCCCCCTCAATATGGGGTGAGCAAGTCCTATGCTTTTTCCCTTGTTTAGGTAAAGGAGAAAGTGTCAAACATCAATAAGGTGGCCAAGGGGAACTACAAAGACCAAAAATTAGTTGTTGATTTTGTAGATGTCATATTTGACCCCAAACTAGCCAAAAATACCAAGAATTTGAGGGAGGGAGCCCATGCCCTAGTGATCTAAAAAGTCCATAAAGGAGTATGACTCATCAGATATAAAATGTGGGGCTACACATTGGTTGGTTCATGGTTCCCTATGTTCATCTTTACTTGAAATTTATTGTCCTCTACATGGTGAGGTATGATGCCATGATTTTCATAATTATGGGAAACACCCATTTGAGGGATAATATTAATACATATGAAATTAGGGAGATGCTCTAGCTCCCAAGTGACCCTAAGGCTGAAATATATAACATGGAAAGCCTATAACATGTTTGGGATACCTGAGTCCATGACAAAGTTTACTACTTTAACTTTCTCCTCTGGAGTGACTATAAAGAAGCACCTCCTCTACCCATTCCCCTGGAAATATTCCCCATAAAGTACCTAAAGGATTCTCTATCCATATTGGCCTTCATCTTTAAGATGGATTCAGATGACAACATCACTAATTTTCAATTGGGGGTGTTCTTCCTCTTGATGACAATGAATAAAAGAGAGGCATTCAAGATGGATTTTGTAGACACCATTACAACTACCATGAAGAATGAGTTGTAAAAAATTTCAACACTGGGTACCTTTAAATACACCTCTTTTCTTTTGCATCTCATTCTATTCTAGCATTCCCAATTCTTTTCCACTTATCTCAAACTCAACTACTCCAAGATAGGGACTTTCCCTAATGTGATGAACCTAGTCATAGTATAGATGCACTTCCTATCAATCACATAGGACTAATATGATTTATTAGATCAATTATTATCTCAAATCCTCATTTACTTTAGTCAATATGCCATTACATTTAGGATGATATGTGTGTAGTAGTCATGGATGACATGGAGTAGGGTCCCAATCGACTGGTTCTAGGGAACCCATTTTACATTAATTTAGGTGTATGGGTTCTAAGGTGAGCCCTTATAACTTTTATGTTTGATAATAGATAGGACTATCCCTAGAGTTGGCTTGCTAGCTTGATTTAGTGGACTCTATCTATAGAGTGGGGAAGAAGAAGAAAGGTATATATTATGCCCCCTTCGTAAAAGGAGGCATCATGATTATAAAGAGGTAACAAGGGCCCATTATTATTACTAAACTTATAGATCTTAGATTGGACCTAATCGATGATAGATAGAGATATGATCTAATCAGATGCATAGTGTCCTTGAAGACTATTGGCCCACCCAATCATCAATCATGGTTATACCTTGAGCAGTGAAGGTTTCCCACAAAGGACATCCTCCAAACTTATGTAGATTTATCCTAGATCTCATTAGATGCTCACAAGCCATGGTAATCCTTCTACATCATGGTCTAGAATTATGAATCATGTAATAAATTAATGAAGGGCCTAAGGAAATAGCTCACTCAGAGAGATTGGAGTGAAGAGAAAATAGATACCTATACAAAATATAGGTAGGAGATCAACAAGCTATACTCCAGTTTTTATAAGGAGGAAATAGATGAAAATTTTGAAAATATTTAGGATGAACATCATCTGAAGGAGGGCCTAGAAGAAGGAGGATTCTATCCTAAGATAGTAATAGGAGAAGAGGTATAAGAAGGAGAAGAAGAAGAAGACACCCTTGAGGAAGAGGTAGTGGATGTGCCTCAAACAAAGGAAACAACCCTGTAGCAACAACAAGCCTCTTCAAGGTACCTCATGGCTAGGTCATCCCAAAACAAGTGGCCCGAGGCACCAATGTCCAGCCCCTCAATAGTAACCCCTAGAAGAAAATGCACTTATCAAAACCCCCTTTTTCCACTTTTGTCTCTTTTATCACTTCCACATCTCCCTTCGTTGTCTCACCTCAGGTTATAACACTCTCCACTACTAATCCAACTACTTTCCTACCCCTACTATCCTCTTCATATTCCTAGCCTACCATCAAGCTCACAATGCTTTCCTCTATGATCTTAATCTTTTCCCTTATACCTTTCCTTACTCCTCCACCCTCTTCATCTACATTTTCTCCCATCATGGTGTAATCTTCTTCTAACTCACTTTGTAGACTCCTAATTTTCTCTCCTTCCACCCTCACCCTTCATCCACTCACCTCTAGAGTAATAATGCCCACTTATCTAAAGCAAAAAGTGACCATTCCATTTGCACTACCATAAGGATTCCCCTTCATAGGGGAAAGAATTCAGTCACTAGAGTAGTATAATTAACAAATGGACATGACAAGAAGGGCTTGAGAGGCTTGAATGGAGAAGAAGAGGGAAAAGTAGGCCAAGGACCTAGTAGTGACTCACATGTAGTCATTATATGACCCTAAAAAATAATCCCTCATGATTGCACACCTATCTCCTTGAGTATTCAAGCCCCAAGATTAGATGAAATTGAGGGACTATGCAATTTAATCAATTATCCTCAATCTCAACCAAGGTAAACCCACTGATAGGGTCAAGATAATGGAGGAAATGCAAAAGTTTATAGTTATAGACTACATCAAAGCAACCTAACAGCGAGAGAAGACTAAGTTAGAACTCACCAAGGTGAAGGCTATGGTTAACCACATCAATGTTGAGGCTAAATCCAAAGATGTGGAGCTAAATAAAGCAAGGTATGACCTTTAGATATTCATATCTAATGAAATATTCAAAGTGGAAGCCAATCTATGAATGGCCATAGAATTCCAACTATAAATTAAGGAAGATGAACTTACATGGACCAGTCAAAATCTCATGGATTCTAATTAGGGGTATCTTGAGTTGTAGTAGTAGGCCCAATAAGAATCCTTTGTCAAGGACCAAGAAATTGAGAATCTAATTAATGACCTTGTCACTCACCTACAGACCATAGAGATCCTCCCTATGGTTAAACAATTGTATGTGTCTTATCGGGAAAAGATCAAGGGCACAGTTATAAATCTAAAGCTAATACTCACTTTCATTATAGATTCATATAATATGAGCTCTTAGGTAAGCATAGCCATCAACCAAGTCATCCCCTTCATGTTCCCTAAGGTCTCAGATTTACAACTCCTTGTCTAAAATCTCTACAACACTTTATATGAGATGTTATAGATAGTGGGGATGGATGATCAAAGGCAATAAATAACAAATGTAAATGAATTCCTAGGCTATAATAAGGTATCCACCAAGTACAAGGCATAAAATATAGCCCAAGATAGGTGGGGGAACATTGAACAACTAGTCCAATTGGGACTCCCCTCCCTATTCTTGGTGGATAAAAATGTCTTCCCTGATGACCAAATTAAAACACTATTGGAATAGAAACAAAATGACCAAACCATGTTTTTATCTCTTGGTTAATCACCTAGTACCTTTAAAGTGGAAAATATATTGTACCCACTTACCCAACTAGAGTTCTAAATGCTAGTGGTAGTTCAAGGCTTAGGGATCATCTCATTCAAGGAGATTATTGATCTAGATAGAGCCTTTGAGGTTCTCAAGAAGAAGGCCTAGCCTAAGGAGGAAGAGTGGGCACCTTTACAGGTAATCCTTCAAAATTTGTAAGTTTATAGGCCTTCCCCCTAGTTTGTTAAATTTTTCCTTGACTAGTCCACATGCCAAAGTATTTGGGTTCTCTTGTCTATAGGCAAACACCCCTATGAGTCATTAGGAACTATGGATCAAAATCCACCTTGTGTTATCTTAAATTAATTCATGTTCATCCTTGGACCTGATCATTGCATCTAATAGTTCTTTTTTCATCCTCTCCCTTTTTGAAGCCCCTTTTGAAAATTTTGCCTAGGTATCAGCTTCTTTCCACTTCCTCCATATGGTAGCCAAGTTCTCATCTATCTTGAAGAGGCTCTCAATTCACCCTATGGTAGTGCTCAATCAACACATGGTGACCCAATGCTACTCATAGTTAGTCCCTTTTGGTTTATTCTTCCAAGAAGCACCATTGGTCAAAGGCAAAGAGGATTCTCATTTCTAATAGCATAGAAAAATAATCTCTAGATATTGACACATGATGCCATTATTATCCTCCTAAGCATCATGACCATGACAAGCAAAAACATTTATGACATATCTAGGATTTGGAGGCTAACTACACTCATGAACTTGAGTCCTTCACTCAGTTGTAATGATGTCATCATAAGTATGAGTGTTGAGATTTCTAGGTATCTCCCCCTTAAGATATTATTTTTCCTATATATTTTGAGCTCATGCCTTTTGGAAGGGGTTGGTTATCATTTACTTGTATTTTCTATTTTTTTAAACAGTTATTGGTAATAGAATAGGAATAGTATCAGTTAGCATGTTCCATTCTATGACCTTAACAGGTTCCCCTCACAGGTGTGATTAGACATTTTGTATGTGCCCTTGTGGACTTTTGTATTATATTTTCCACCTACAATGAAGAGGATGTGGTGTTCTATGTTATTTTTAATGG
Organism: Torreya grandis; assembly: GCA_037957365.1. Lineage (NCBI taxonomy): Eukaryota > Viridiplantae > Streptophyta > Pinopsida > Cupressales > Taxaceae > Torreya > Torreya grandis. The sequence continues at coordinate 662,510 of JARHVA010003386.1, forward strand.
AAAGTTATCTCTGCTTATTATTTCTTTTCTTCTACTTCTATATTATTGATCTTTTCTTGTATTATAGATCTTAATTCATGTTTTATGATCCTTTATGGTCTTTAGTGTTTAAGGATTCTATATATTTTATGTAATTATAGGTTAATGATTTAATTATCTCAATGCATTTCCTTAGTTTTATTTTAGTTTTATTTGAATTTATTTCTTCTCCTTTTTAACCCCCAAAACTTAAATGAAGAGTTGGCTTGTAAAATCCTAGAGGTTGTTTTACAAACCACAATTTGGTCCCACACTTTTAAAGCTTCTACCCTCTATATAAAATAAAATTCCACTTGTTCCTTAAAGGATAAATCCACTCTTGTCCCTAATTAAAATGTATCTCCTAGGAGATACTTTGAAGGGGAAATCCACTTTTGTGCAAGTTTGAAAGGTATCTCCTAGGAGATACATTGAAGGTATTACTGGGTCTTTCAAAATATCACTCGCTAGTGTTTTTTGTGTAAAGGAAAATTCCACTTGTTCCTTAAAGGAGAAATTCACTCTTGTCCCTGTTTGAAAAGTAACTCTTAAGAGATACCTTGAAGGAGAAATCCACTCTTTTACATGTTTTAAAGGTATCTCATAGAATATACCTTGAAATTATTACAAGGGCCTTCAAAATATCACCCATTAGTGCCAAAATAGGAGATTCCACTTTTTTACCACTTGTTTATACAACTACCATTAGTGACTTCTATGTAAAGGAAAATTCTACTTATTCTTTGAAGGAGAAATCCACTCTTTTTCATGTTTGAAAGGTATATCCTAGGAGATAACTTGAAAGTGAAATCCATTCTAGTTCATGTTTTAAAGGTATCTCTTAGGAGATACCTTGAAGGTATTACAAAGGCCTTTAAAATATCACCTAGTAGTACCTTTCATTATAAGGAAAATTACACTTATTCCTTGAAGGAGAAATCCACTCTTGTCTTTATTTGAAATGTATCTCTTAGGAGATACCTTGAGGGGAAATCCAATATTGTCCATGTTTTAAAGGTATCTCCTAGGATATACCTTAAAGGTATTACAAGGGCCTTCAAAATATCACTTCAAGGGCCTCAAAATATCACCCAGTATTGCCTTTCATGTAATGTAAAATTTTGCTTGTTCATTTTGAAGGTATCTATTACAAGATATTTTCAACATTCCATTAAATGTATGATAAGTAAATTTGAAGTGTATCTTAGGAGAATCTATCAAGGGCCTTATAATCCCTTCAAGTTACCCATGAACGTATTACAAGGCCCTTCAAGTAATCTTGTATTATATATATAGAAGGGTATTTTTATACATATCAATGTGTGTTATGTGTTGCACATATAAGACTATCATATCAATCAAGACAAGAAATAAATCATTCAAAAAAAATTCACACTAAGAGTTATTGAATCATACAACCAGATAAATAAGCCTAATTAAACAAACATTGGAAAGAAAATACACAAACACATGAGTTGACAACTAAAATTGCTCCTGCTCTTATTTATTGAAAATTATCTGACCCTTCAAAACTATGGGTTACATGTGTTTAAATATACTTGGGTTAGGGGTCACCTCATCCTCCAAGTACATGTAAGATAGATTACATGTCAGGTTTAGAACTTTAATTCTAACTATGGACAAAACCATATATAGTTATCTTACAGTGGTTAATAACTTAAGTTATCCTTTACAAAAATCATGCAATGTGTGCATGTTTACAAAATGAATAAGAAACTTTATAGTATATTTTGAACTATAATAAAACTATAAATATATAAATATAAATTGTTATAGAAATGTATAAGTAAAAACTTGGCCCTCCATGGCTGTGTTGAAATATGGATGGTTGCATGGACTTTAGTTGTCATTGTAACTATGGTTGTTGAATTAGAGTTGCAAATTGAAGCTTGAGTTTGCTTCTTCTTTACCTCTATCTTGATCCAACATTTATATGATACATCATGTTACTGTTTAACTATATCCAAATTCAAAATAAGGGGTCTATGCACCCTACACCCTAGTAGCATTACATTCTCTACTTTAGTCATCTAGAAGTTGATCATGATGATCTCAAATTTAGTCACCTTCTTCTTATCAAAGATCAAATAAATTTATATGTCCTCTAATGGTATTCCTTACATACTTTGCTTTAAAAAAATTTAAGCCTCTTGAATAAGCTTATCAAAGTTCATCTTATTGATCAACTTCACTGTACCATCCTTTACTTTGGATAATTTCAAATCATTCAAAATTTGGATAATGAGGGCCTCCTACTCTTCATATTTCAGAATCAAAGCCCCAGCTACTATCTCCCATTCCTTATCCTCTTATATTTTAATTAATGTGTTCGATACCTATAATGGTGTCATGATATCTAGGTAGTTATAATCCTTATTAGTTGTGTAGACAATTAACATCTTTAATTTATTCTCATCAGATTTCAAAGAATTAAATAATTTATGAGTATTAGAAACATGTGGGGCTAATTCAACCCACATAAACTCTAATTCTTCAAAAGAATTATATCACTTTGATGCTACCTCTTAGACCTCAACTTTAATTCCAATTAAGATATGCACTATCTTATGTTATTCTTTTATTTTCTCCAAATCTTGTCTAGCCAGCTCTATGCCTTCATGAATTTTTACCATAGCATCCTTATGTGTTTCAGATAGAGATTTGAAGTCTTCATTATAGGGGAATTTACCCAATTATCTATTTTATCTTTAGGTCAAATAAAAGACCTCTTATCTCTCTTCAAAAATTAATTCCCTACTATCATCATCTTCTATCTTCCTCTTCCTTACCCTCTAAATACTCCCAGATGGCTTGTCAAACAAAGTTGTAATAGATGGGAGATATATTATTTTGAAGCTATAAATTTTTGAGGTCTTGACCCTTAAATCACTAGCCCATAGTAAAATTTTCAACTAGTTGACGTCTATCTCCTTTTTGGTTTTGACCACAACTTCTTCTTCAACTTCCTCAGCTAGTTTCTACTTCTTTGATTCCTTGACAATTGTGTCAGGCAAGGAAGGCCAAATTATCTTAGACCAATACAAACATTAATATTAGGGGAGTGGATGGAATATGGTAACCTATGCCTTTGCATTATTTCCCTTGTTTGAGCTAGTGATAATGGTTTCCTGGGATGGAGTGGGGGATGGTATGGGGAGAGTGATTTGGGTGGATGAGACATGGAGTTGGGAAGTGGCCATGGCTACTTGATCTTCCTAGATGCCCTTTTCCTTTTCAATGATCTGACTATGGTAGCTCCAAAAGGAATACTATAAGTGGCCATGAAGGAATTAGATGGCATGGTGGTGGAAGATTGATCAAAGGTAGTGGAATGTAGATCAACAATGGTAGCATCCTTCACAATTCTTGGGGTAAGTAGATGAAAATACAAGAAAGAGGAGGTGGTTAATGGATCATCAGGATTGGAAGTAATAACTTCTACCTTAGGAGTTTTATACACTATTGAAATTGACACAAATTCAAAAATAGGAATAGAAGAAAAGAGTAAGGAGGTGGTCTCTACAAAAAAATCCTTTTTAATTATTGTGTCTTCCATCGATAGTGTTTTATCTAACTCTAATTCTTCATTAGAATAATATTCTTCTTCCTACACTACTACTTGTTAGTTCATTACTAGCAAGATTTGAGATTGCTCTATTATAAGACTACCTATGGTGGGAGTCCTAGGCTTCCTTTTGTAAAAAATAGTAGTCTTAAGCTATGAGAAGGAGTATTGTTGAACTAAGGTAGTTGTTTCCTATGTGGCTACCCCTAAAGATGTAGACTCTTGTTCCTGGGGGGTAGCCATATGCATTTCAATTTCATTGGTAGCTTGGGGGTCTTATCTTTTCTCTTCCTCATCAAATTAATATAGATTAATGGGGTATCCTAGAGCTCCTCTAGGATTTGGTTCACTTACCCCTAGTTCCTTCTCGACATCCTTCAACTTAAAAGGAAGCTCTTGTCATGGATCTCCTTATTCCTTAGACTACTATGTGGGCTGATCCTTCCAAAAGTTCAAGGATGTATTATATTATGTAATTATTTCATAGTGATTGAAGGTTCCCATTGAATCACCCTTCAGTGATCCTCCTTCAAACCAAAAACCCTTGCCTTTCTAAGAACTCATCATCATTATGTACATTCATGAATAAAAATTCATAATCATAATGGACATGTTGGTAGGGGATACTAAGGCTCTATATGTGTTTATAGATGTAGTTTTGAGGATCCTAATCCCTGTGTGGTTCTATAGGCAAATAAATATTTCTTTTACTTCCCACATCTCGAAAGTGATTTATCATTATGTATACCATCCTGCCAATGACCATATGGTGCCCATACACTGTGTTCTTCTTATTTTTCAATAGGTACTCCTTAATGGTCCTCCAAAGATAGAAAGTAATTTATTACTCAACCATTTTACTAGGTAAATATTTTAAAAGGATCAAAGGATGAACGTTGTGCCTAATGATCATGATAATAGTGTAGTTAGGATACAAAAAATAATCACATAATTCAAATAGTGTCTTTATGATGCTTACTCCAACTCTGGGCATTAGAGACCCATGGATTGCTTGTCAGACTTGAGGATAAACATCCTTGACAATATTCACCATATTTTTGGTATAAGCATAGATATGAAGAAATTGAAAATGATCACAAATGCAATTTTTGATATAGTTGATGGCTGAGCTCTATAGCTCACTAAGGACTTTATACATTTATTCTATTATAACATCCAAAATATATGACATCATATAAAAGTGGATTTCTATAAGTGGGTTACTTATCCTTATGAATTATTTTTTATCTCATCTTGTATCTTATTATTTCACCTAAAGCAAATGTTGCATCATTGGTCAACATCATATGTAAGAATGGTACCTAGTCAAATTGAGGAAATGGATGTTGGGCATTCCATAAGGACTATTGAGCAGTGCCATGCCAATCCACACTCCCATCTTGAAATTATTGATTGGAATAGGATTATTTCCTTTATATTTCATGGTTTCTTTTGGGAGAATCCATGAATTCAACACCTTTTTTATAGTATTATCCTGATTCCATGAAACTTACATGTGTTTGTCAAAATAAGCATATAGTGCTAGTAGTGACAAATACCTCTAAAAATTTTCTTTAGATATGCATGCCATAAATATTTGTTTATGCATGTGGTGTAGAAAATCATCATATATAACCTTGCCTAGGAATAATAACTCTCATAGGAGGTTGATGCATGACATCACCTTGGGCTTGATTACAACTAAATGTAATCCCTATCTCTCAAGTTCTAGTAGTATATGATGAATAGTCACTTTGAGGGAGATTTATTTCCATCTAGTGAAAAAAATTCAATATAATTTACAACATCCCATATTTTATATTAGTTATCATACCTATTGTCAAAAATGGTGACATCATAAACTGTGTCCTTGAATTTGGTCAAGTCCTTAATAGAAAATGGTGATGGTAGAAGTGCTCCCCTGAATACCATAGATGAATATGCCATTACAATTATGTGTAGTGCTTGTAGTTTTTCACGTTCTCTATGAAAAAATCTCCTTTCTATTATTCGCATGTTTACTTGCAATAGTCTCATAGGTAGATAGGTCTTTTCTTTCCTAGGATAGTATTATCAAGTTTGAATTTATTCAAGACCAATGAAGACATCAATGGATGCACATAATTTATATATCCTTTAGTATTTAATTCTAGTTCATTATAAATTCCCAACATTCACATGTTTCATACTTTGTTTATAGTTCATATCTAGTTAGTTTAGTTGGTAGGTATCCTTAGCAAGTACTAGGAAGTAGTTTGCTTTATTGGCCAAGTAAAGTGGGATTTTTTTTAGGGTGTGGAGCTAAAAGCTTCAAACTTTGCAAACTGAGGAATAATGGTTGCTGAGTTCTACAGGAACCGGCGTCGGCAGCATGACCGACGTCGGCAGGATCCAGTGCAGAAGGCAACCGGCGACGGCAGGAAGTCGGCCGACGTCGGCAGAACCAGACCAGTAGGGACCGACGTCGGTCGCCTGTGTGTTCCCGAAGTGTTCGTTTCACGGACAGTTAGTTAAGTGAACTATGAGTTTGCATGTCAAGACCAGCCAGAGTCTTGAGCTGCGAGGACAATTGTCCAAATTAAGAGTCTTAGTTAATGTTTGAGTTAAGGATCTATTTATAGACCCATTGGCATGTATTGTTTAAGGCATGAGATAGAAAGGAAGAGTTCCTTCTAGTTGTAAGATCTATGAGTTGCAGGTTGTTGCAAGCTCATTGGTGATCTACATGTAAGCTTGGTCTTTGAATTGCAGGTTGCAGGTTCATGAGAGATCAGCTTGAAGTGCTATAGAGTGCTTGATGTACCGGCAGGGTTATTACTGACTGGTTGGTGAGGTGAACACCAATTCTGTGTGTGAGTTGGTTGTTGGGACCGTTTTTTGTGTAGGAGAGTGTGTGTGAGAAGAATTACTGTACACTTGAGGTGTGGCGAATCTCTGTAAGGTGAAAGAGTGTGGCGGCTCTTTGATGTATTCTTTTCTGTTAGTGTTAATACAAGATAGTGTATTGTCTCTCATATTCTGTGCTATTGGTGAATTCTAGTTACTTGTGTTTCTGGTTATTTCCGCATATTCTATTGCTTATATATTTGGTAATCATACTGTGCTCTATCTGAGGAGCAATATCCTAACCAGTGGAGTCAGAGCATGTTTGTTGTTCCCTGATTTCCTGACAAGTGGTATCAGAGCCTTGGTTGTAGGTTCTTGAGCTTGATACCAATGGTATCAGAGCTTTTGGTTGGGATACTAACAGATTGGTGTAGATCTGGGTAGTGTGTTTTGATTACAGGTTACTCACAGGGTTTCTGTTTGAGTGGGAGTTGAGCAATGTCAGAAAGCAATCAACTACGAATGGACAAGTTCAATGGCAAGAACTACCAATTATGGAGGATGCAGATTGAGGACTATCTGTATCAGAAAGATTTGTACTTACCGTTGGGTGGGGTTGCTAGCAAACCCTTGGATATGAAAGATGAAGAATGGGAGGTTCTTGATCGGAAGGCTCTGGGATCTGTTAGATTGAGTCTTGATTCAACTGTGATTTCCAGCTTATCACAGTGTAAGACAACGGTGGAGTTGATGAAATCTTTGGCAAATTTATATAAAAAACCCTCGGCTTCAAACAAGGTATTTCTTATGAAGCGTTTATTTAATTTGCAAATGTTGGAAGGTGGATCTATTCATAGCCATCTTAGTGATTTCCATGGTTTAGTAAACCAGTTAAGTTCAGTGAATATTGTATTTGATGATGAACTTAGAGCTCTCCTAATCTTGTGTTCATTACCTGAAAGTTGGGAAGGTTTGGTAATGGCAGTTTCTAATACTGTGTCTCCTTCAAAAGTCTTAAAAGTGGATGATGTTGTGAGCGTGATCTTGAATGAAGAGATACGTAGGAAAAGCACAGGTGAATTATCCGGAAATGCTTTGAGTGTTGAAGGAAGAGGAAGGCCAAGAGAGAGGACAGAGCGTGGGAGATCAAGGTCTAAGACAGGCAAGAGATCCAAGTCCAGGTATGGCAGAATAACCTGCTGGAAGTGTGGAAAGCAAGGGCACTTAAAGAGATATTGCAGATCGGGTGAAGATCATCATGAAGAACATGAAGAAGAAGCAGATGTTGCAGGCTACGTTGCACAGGATGCTCTGGTATGTTCTTTGGATAAAGTAGAATCTTGGGTATTAGATTCTGGTGCCTCTTTTCATGCATCTCCACATAGAGAATTTTTTCATGAGTATGTCCAGGGAGACTTTGGAGAAATTTGTGTAGGGGATGGTAAGCCTTGTCAGGTTGTTGGCAAAGGCAAAGTGAAGCTGAAATTGCAGACAGGTGACACATGGGTGTTAAAGGAGGTCATGCATGTCCCAGTTCTGATGCGGAATCTGATTTCGGTTAGAAGCTTGGGTGAAGAGGGTTGCACAGTAACTCTCTCAGCGGACTCTTGGAAGGTTACCAAGGGTACACTTGTTATAGCTAGAGGTAAGAAAGTAGGTACGCTTTATCTATCTACTTGTTTTACTGATTCTCTTTCTGGGTTATCTACTTCAGCTATAGATTCAGAGATGTGGCTTCATAGGCTTGGTCACATAGATAAGAAGGAGATGCTGGTTCTTGAGTCAAAGAATATGCTTTCGGATTTGGAAGGCATGGATCGTGGTTCCTGTATGCAGAAGAAGAAAGTAAGGTTTCTTGAGGAATCCGATGTTAGTGACAAGAACGGGAAAGCCTTGGTTTTCAAGGAGAAGGTGACGGACAGAGTTCAGCACAAGGTGCAGAGGAATTCTGAGCAGAGCAAGGGTGATTTGGACAAGGTTTTGATCCAAAAAGAGCTCGCGGGAAAAAGTCAGGTCTCACAAGAAAAACACAGAGACCGACGTCGGCAGGAAAACCGGCGTCGGCGTCCAGACAGGGACCGACGTCGGCTATGTGCAGCCCGACGTCGGTGACTCGGGGCAGACAGAGACCGGCGTCGGCCAGGGGAAAACGACGTCGGTAGAAAGGCAGTCACAGGGAACCGACATCGGTCGGCTGTAGACTGAGATGTGACCGGCATCGGTTACTGAGACGAATTTTGGGTGGACAGCAAGTTGTCATGGAGTCTCAAGCGCCCATTTGGAGGACTGAAGGTGTAAGTAAGTTCTTAAATTCGTCATTTCCCTTCTTTACACTACTTGTTGCTCACTTATGGCATAGGACCAGGAAGTTATTGAAGAAGCAGAACAGGTAGATCCAGGAAACAGTGGGAGCTAGGCATGGGTGAGGATGTGATTCCTTGGTAGAGAACCAAACAGGTGTTTTGGGTAGTGTTGCCAGCTGGAAGTAAGCACTGAGAGACGAATGGATGTTGAGGATGAAGAAGAGCGGAAATGGTTACGTGAGATGGAAGATCAGGGTATATGATCTTGTATTAGCTGCAGGGCAATGGAGGTTTGATCATTGTGTTTCTCTTTACCAGGTTGGATAGTATTAGCTACACTATTCTATTTTCTGTATGATGTGCTTGTTGCAGGGTTACATATATAGGTATTTCTGAACTAAAGGTAAAGCTAGTTCAGGGGTTTGTCATGGAGAATCTGGGAGCAGCAAGATTCTTTGGCATGAGTGTGTTCTAGAGACATGGAGGTCTTGTTGACTTTGTTTCAGGATGATTGTGTGAAGCCGGTTAGCACGCCGATGGTTAGACAGTTCATAGAACAGGTGTCTTGATTCACATAGTGAGGTTGAGTGCATGGTATGTACTAAACCTGAGTTTTCCCAAGCAGTGGGAGTTGTCACAAGTTTGGAGTCAATCCGGGAGAGTAATACTGAAGGGCAGTTCAGTTGGACCAGCAGCAGGTGCACATGCTATGCAGGGTCAAGTTCTTTTTCTACATGGTTGTAGATGCGGATGTGACAGGTAATTTGAATGACAGATTTTGCATCACGGATTTTGTGGTGGTTGGTCTTCAAGAGTGATCTTGAGGAGGGATACAAAGCCAAGGAAACAAACTAGACGGTGTACAGGTACAGGTACAGGTTGCAGCTGCTTATCTCCAAGTGGGAGATTGTTAGGGTGTGGAGCTAAAAGCTTCAACCTTTGCAAACTGAGGAATAATGGTTGCTGAGTTCTACAAGAACCGGCATCGGCAGCATGACCGACGTCGGCAGGATCCAGTGCAGAAGGCAACCGGCGACGGCAGGAAGTCGGCCGACGTCGGCAGAACCAGACCAGCAGGGACCGACGTCGGTCGCCTGTGTGTTCCCGAAGTGTTCGTTTCACGGACAGTTAGTTAAGTGAACTATGAGTTTGCATGTCAAGACCAGCCAGAGTCTTGAGCTGCGAGGACAATTGTCCAAATTAAGAGTCTTAGTTAATGTTTGAGTTAAGGATCTATTTATAGACCCATTGGCATGTATTGTTTAAGGCATGAGATAGAAAGGAAGAGTTCCTTCTAGTTGTAAGATCTATGAGTTGCAGGTTGTTGCAAGCTCATTGGTGATCTACATGTAAGCTTGGTCTTTGAATTGCAGGTTGCAGGTTCATGAGAGATCAGCTTGAAGTGCTATAGAGTGCTTGATGTACCGGCAGGGTTATTACTGACTGGTTGGTGAGGTGAACACCAATTCTGTGTGTGAGTTGGTTGTTGGGACCGTTTTTTGTGTAGGAGAGTGTGTGTGAGAAGAATTACTATACACTTGAGGTGTGGCGAATCTCTGTAAGGTGAAAGAGTGTGGCGGCTCTTTGATGTATTCTTTTCTGTTAGTGTTAATACAAGATAGTGTATTGTCTCTCATATTCTGTGCTATTGGTGAATTCTAGTTACTTGTGTTTCTGGTTATTTCCGCATATTCTATTGCTTATATATTTGGTAATCATACTGTGCTCTATCTGAGGAGCAATATCCTAACCAGTGGAGTCAGAGCATGTTTGTTGTTCCCTGATTTCCTGACAATTTTGTTAGTTGAGAATTGGGAGTTGGGTTTTGCTTTGTGACCTAGCCTAAAAAATATCTGAACAAAACTTTCAAAAATAAAGGTTGATATAAAAACTTGATCAAAATCATCGATAAAAGACAAATCATTCAGAACTTGCTTTATTAGCCAAGTAAAGTGGGCTTTTGGTAGTTGAGAATTAGGAGTTGGGTTTTGTGTTGTGACCTAGCCTATAAAATATTTTAACAAAACTTTCAAAAATAAAGGTTGATATTAAAAAATTGAAGAGCAAAATCATCAATAAAATACAAATCATTTAGAAAATTTATTCACACAAAATGTTTGATGTGAAAACTCTGAACAAAAAGGTTTGAAGACTAAAACTCTTGAATAAAAATTTCAAAGACCAAAATCTATCAGATAAAATGTTCAAAAAAAAAATTTAAGACCAAAATATAATAATAGGTCCCAATTAAAATGTTTGAAAACCAAATCCTGAACACATTTTCTCTAAATAAAACTAACTCTTGAAAAGGTCCTTTAAGTTATCACCCAGTAGTGCCTTTGGGTTCAAGGAAAATTCCACTCATGTACATGTTGAAGGTGTCTCCTAGGAGATACTTTCAATTTTCCCTTTAGTGTATTGCAATTCCATTTAAATTATCTCATAGGAGATTCTTTTCAAGGGCCTTGTATTTCCTTGAAGGTATGCCAAAGCTCTTGAGTGTAATTCTTTTTCAATACAAAATGATGCAATGATGGATTTTGCTTATTCAATGATTTCTTGATGATCTTATGAAGTCTTAAATATTTATGGGTTTCATATTGAATCTTAGAATTAAGACACCTTTACCCCTTGATAAGATCTAGAGAATACCTTATACATAACAATCAATGTGTTGTTAACTACCTTTTTTAATTAAAACACCAATTTAATCATTGAATCCTTTCTACACCACAATAATGATGGGTAAGTTCCACCTTGAGTTATCTACTATGATACTCCTTCAAGAACCTTGTTATACTTTAATGGGTGACTTGAAATTATCTACTTTAGAAAGTTTCACTCTGAGAAGCTTCCAAAATAGGGGGAAGGGTAGAGAAGAAAATAAAGTTCATATGGTCTCAAGATTTACCTTTGAATATCGATTCTTCATGGACAAGTGTTTTTAGAGCTAATGTTTGTTACGAGTAGGTATTACACACACATAGAAAAACACATTAAAGTAGTCTAGGAAAGTTTGATATAGGAAAACTTAGAGATCTGGGTCAAAGGTCTCTCCTAGAATAAACCTTAAAGGAGAAATCTACTCTTGTGCTTGTTTAAAAGGTATCTCATTGAATCCCTTATACACCTCAATAACACTATTCAAGTTCAACCTCAAGGCATCTATGGATCATAATCCATGTTTTGAAGTTTTGGGGTAGTTAACCTTTTCATTGTAGATGTGATCAATAAAGTTTAGAGGGTGGTGTATCGACCTCCTCTTTTTTGGGTTCCATTTATTCATTTTTTGGCTAAGTCTCAGTCCCTTATACTAAAGACAGGTATCATCATAGTGCTCTTTAGGAAATAAGGGAGTTATTTAAAGTAAAGGTATGGCATTGGCTGAAGGAAGTGGGCCCCATTTCAAATAAGAATTCTAGAGGAAGTTTGGAGGGAGAAACATGTCACCATAACACTTCTTATAATCATCATAGGAATCCTTGAGGTTGATTCACATATAATATTTTTCCCCACATCTATAAATCTTTCCATAGGAAACTATTCACTGAGAGTGAGAGTTTTAGGCATCAATAGTATCCACTAGGATATTCCTTCATGGTTAAATTGAATATATCTCCTTGAAAATACCTTGAAGATATTACAAACCTCAATAACACTGGGCAAGTTCAATCTCAAGGTATACAATAGGAGATTATTTTGAGGGCCTTATAATACCTTCATGGGTAACTTGAAGGTATATTCTAAGAGATTCCTTGAAGATATTAAAAGGACCATCAAGGTAAAGGAAATTTTTAGAGGTATAATAAGGTAATTATTTAGATCTAAAACTGTTAATGTAATAGGGAAAATTGTTAAAATGAATTAAGGTGAAAAGAGCATGTGCATAGGAGAACCTAAAATGTGCACTCTCCTAAGTATTAGAATGACGTTCAAGCTATCAAGTTATTAACCAATAGTGCATAGGAGGACCTAAAATTCATGCTCTCCCAAGTATTAGAAGGACTGTTAAGTTATCAAGGTGAAGGAAAGTTCTACTTGGAAATACATTTAACATCCATTTGAATGTATGACAACACCCTTTGAGGTGTCCACCAGGAAATTCCTTCAAGGGCATTTAAGTACACTTGTAATACCATCATGGTTAACTTGAAGGTATATTCTATGAGATTTATTGTAATAAAAATTCACTCTTGTGCATGATTGAAAGGTATCTCCTAGGAGATACCTTGAAGGTACCTATTGATGGGAATTTTGACATATATTATAAACATACTTCCCCTCATCTTTCTCCTTTAAATTTTTTATTTGAAAATTCATTTACCCATCAGCTTATATTAGCTAGTGCACATATGATTTATTTTTAGTTTGGTCATACCTTATTAGTTTAAGTGTGAGTTAATTTATATATTATGAAGATTTAATATGTATTTTGTATTGTATTTTAGAATTAACACTTGTTGATATAAAATTAATCACTACTTAATCACAAAAAAATTTCATGAACCGATGCAATATGTAACTTGAATTTTACAAAAGATCAATATTTGAATCATTTCAATTGCTTTGCTAAATGTCTTCAGGTGAAAAAGGAATTACCAGACATAAAAGGTAGAAGAAGGCCCCACTCTAAGAGAATTTGGATAAAAGGTAGAAGAAGGCCTCACTCCAAGCGAATATAGATATAGTATAGTTTAAACTACCAAATTTAAAATTAAATACACATCAACATCTACCATTTTATGGTGGTGACAAAATTCCTCTTACTGATTGGTATTTTAAATTATTTAGTCCACCAAACATGCATGCAAATATATACTTGTTTAGCAATACATTAGGAAAAAAATCTTCTCCTATTGGAATAATTCTTTCCTATGACAAGGATGAACTTTAATATGCCCTTTAATTCCAACTAGAAGTATGGAATGGAGAAGAGGGAATTATCTATTGAGTTAAAACTAATTTCAATAAATTTACACCCAATAAAATGGAATTGACAAAAAATAATTTTTCTCCTTGTGAAACATTTGGGTTTCATTTGAATAGATATGACAACCTTCAAATGTCTAGATTGATAGATAGAGATAATTTGGCCAATAGAATACAAAATATTTTGAAATAAAAATATGAACAAGGGGAAACAAGTTCTTCTATTCTCCACCATGCAAACATGTATTTAAGATGCCCTATAGTCATGACAAAAACATTGAAGAAAACAAGACAAGTAAGGGCAACATATTTATATGAAAATTTGAAAGAAGACATACAAGTACTCACACTAGTGGAGAAAAATAAGATCATACAAAAGGTTAGAACACTTTTGTTGGTACAAACTTTTGATCAGACACACAGTGAATTCTTTGCATGGTATATTTCACCTAGAAATTATGCCTTAAATATTCCTATAGAGCTCTGTGAATTGGGGGATGCTAATATCAAATAAGAAATCTGAATGAAAGAGGGGTGAATGATATAACTCATTCATTTATAAAACATAATGAGGTTCCAATGAAGGATCATTTGTTAATTCCTTTTGCTCCAAGCAACCTTAAATGTATTATTGAATGAAAGGAAGTCCTAGAAGATATGATGAAGAAAAAAAATTTAAGGTTCAAAATAATAGATGGCCAACACACAATTATAGTACAATAGATAATTCTTTCGAAGGAGGAATACAATTTACTATTATTGAGAAATAAATGTTCTGTTTGAAGGGCAATTTTTCTAAAAACTTGTACTCCATTCCATATTGTGCACAAAATATGTAACCAATATAATGAAGCCAACAAAATAATTTATAAGGCTTCATTTGTAGAAAGAGTTCAATCTACACATGACACTATCAAACTGAGATGTTGGAAGAATATTTTAAAAAGAGAAAAAATTACAAAATAAACACATGAACAAGATAGACACTTGTTCACACAAATGAACTATTTAGCATAATAACTGTAGGAGAGAAAATGCCTTCTTTTCATGGAACAACTTGTTTGGGATTGTTTTGATAAATTGTTTGATTTTTTTTGAAAGTGGTACTTTACCTAGTTTATATAAACAAGATTTAAATCTAATTGGTATAACAATACTTAGAAATATTCAAGTGCTTTTAGATAAACAAAAAATATAACTAGCATTTTTATTGGAAAAAGGGTCTGTTTCCTTCTTGAAAACCCCTAGGTATAACAACATGGATACTTGGTGAAAAAATATGAAGATGGAAAGTAACATATTATCAAAAATTACAAATTATTTTAGAAACCATGATATAACACTTCCACCACACAAAAAAATCACACCTAAAGAGGTATTGGAGCATTATACATTTTTTGTGAAAAGGTTTGACGATGTGTGTGTCCTAAATGAAGGTATTTCAAAAAATTAAAAAGGCTAGGAAGAATTATCTCAATATTCATTAAGCATATTAAAAATTATCTACATAATGATGGAATCCAACTTTCCAGGATAGATACAAAAAGATTCAACTACCATTTTGGGCCCCCATGTCTTTGGCCATCCATTTTAGAAGATTTTAGTGAAATGTTTATTCTTGGTTTGAACACCAATTTTATAATTATTTATCTTTTGAATCTCACTAAATTTTTTAAGGAAGAACATATTTTCCTATTTATTTAGGCATTAATTGATAAATTTATTATTGGGGCCTTGAATATATTCATCATCCATAAACTAGAACATTTTTTTGGCATTCAGACATCTCTCAAGAATATGTGTGTTGGTGATTTCCATTCCATGCAAGATACAAGTGTCATACTATGGGGTCTATCTAGTAATGGATTTGATTGGACACATATTATAGGTATCATTTTTTCTTAGGATCCTACTTATTTTTAGTTGTAAAGTTTTAGCCTCCATTCACAACAAACTAGATTAGAGGAAGGTTTTGACATCTACAAAGATGTACCAACATTTCAAATTATTGGTTCACATAAAATAGGAAGTCCATTCAAAAATGAACTAGATAACATCTTTTGAGAGAAATTTATCTCTACTTTTAATTATTCAAATGCATGTGACATGCTAGGTGTATATACAGGAACTGGATTGGTGCATGCTTGTACAAAATTGAAAAAAAATTTATCTTGCATTAAAGAAACTAAAGAAAAAATAGTTTTTAATGTTTAATTTCAAAATTATTTAACAAATTCAGAGTAACCAATATAATAAAATTGCTTCGATCAGTATCAGGTGCATAATATTTATAATTTATTTTATAATCATGCGTCATTTCTAAATATAACATATTAACAATCTTTTGATGTGTATGATTTATTTTTAAACCTAACAGCTTAGCAATCTTTCAATGTGTAGCACTAATGACATTGCATGAAAGTGAAGAAACAATAATAACAGAAGATCATATGAATATATATGATCTATTACAAGTTGAATAAGGTAAGATAAGATCATGCATATTTTTTCAATTATATAACTTTTTATTTATCAAAGATTCATAATATTGACATAATATTTCTTCATTTTTTTGTCTCAATTAAAATAGTTCACAACACAACTCTTGAACTTTGTCTCCAACACAACAACCCATGACACATCTATGTAGGTTGGTGTCTCCAAGAAAACAACATAAGGTAAAACTCTAAAATATGACACATTCTTAAAATATAAATATAAAATCAATTGATGATGAGAATTTTTAGTTGCTACATTATATAATACCTTTTAGGGAATAAAGAACCAAAGTTACAATGAAAGAGTGCACCCATACAAACTATAAAAAGGCAAAAAAAAGGTGAAAACCCCTTTCAATAAATATGTAATTATATAATTGCATACAAGTATATAATATATTAATTATCTTTATGTATTTAAACACATTATAAATTAATTTTTATTCATGGATAGGAGATTGTAGAAGACAATAAAATATAGACTTGCATCAACTCAGGATTTGAAATTGTGGATTCATTTTATTGTTGTGTAGACTTGAATGCGGTTGTATTTACCCATTAAAATGTTGTTTACATGTTTAATTTACCCATTACAATTTTTTTTACATGTTTTTAATTTACCCAGTTTAAAATAACATAATATGTGCTATATTATGTCTTCGATACAATAAATTTTGATGCAGAGTATCCATGTGTTCTTTATCAATAAAAAATAATAAATTATATTGTGCTAGAAACAATTATATTGATATTGATTTAAATAGTTTTTAATTTGATGTGTCTTATTGGAAGTATATAAAGGGGGTTCAATTATTAAGGTATATATTCATTTGAATTTAGTGATAGTGAACTATGACTTAGAAGAGTAAATCATATTTTGTTTGTTGTGATGGATTGTTTAAACATATAAATATGTATTGGTATGCATAAGAATAACTGATACTTTCATTACTATAAGAATATAGATTTTTGTTGACCAATGTTAAATTCCTATCAACATCTATGAAAAACAAGTTAAGGGAAAATGGGACTATTTTATAATATGAGAAAGTCATGGTCAAGTTATAAGGATTCAATATAAACAATTATATGCATATGTATGTTACAAAATTTGTAATAGAAATGGTACATCCATGTATAATGAGTATAGTTACAATTTTCCTAAGCATGTATTTATTTTTATATTTTTTTATATGAATCTTTATAATATTTAAGGAAATGCAAAAAAAAATCAAATGAAATGCATTATGTTTTTATGTTACAATAAGAAACGCAAATAAAAAATGCATCCACAAAAAATATAGTAACATGTAAAACATTTTATTATAAAATTTTCATGTTATATTTATTATAATATAACATTTTAATAAATATTAATTTATTTTTTAACAAACTGCATATATTTCAAAGGAGGAGCTAAAACAATCTTAAAAACTATTGATTTTGGGGTTAGATGACTTGTTATTTGTTGTGCACAAAACAAAAGAAATGAAAATGCATGATATGGGGAAAAAAGAAGATTATAAAATATAAAATATGTCATACTACATTTAATATCATTCCAAAGAAAATTTTAAGGTGTCACTATAGGCTTTTTCTCACATTGGCATTTAGTTAATGATAGAGGACAATCATCTGAGGATACTAATTCAAGCCATCGGTTACACAAATTTAAATTTCATGTTTGTTTATGGGAAAATATATTCTAATCCATGCAATATAAACATAAATAAATTTTATGAAGTTATTTTAAAGGGACCTTTGGAGATAATTTTTCAATTGCCAACACATTGTTCATTGATTTTAATTCTCAAAATTGTGTTACAAATAAAAAATTGATAATGAGTTATGTTACGTCAAGTATATATACTATAAATGGAAATAAGAAAGATTAGAAGGATTGGAGAATCAAAATGATGTCTATCATCACATTCTTGGGAGAAAGCAAAAAATCCATGCTAGCAACTGTAAAACAATGTTTAGAAAGATGTAACTTCACCATATTATGATTATTTCAAGTGTATTTATTGATTATAAACTATAATTATAGTAATAAAAAATATCATAAATTCCATACAAATAAATTTTAAATTATTTCAAATATATTTCAATTGATTTCAAATTAATCAATTCTAATTTAGAATCACTTTGATCTAGTTAAGTGCAATTTGATTTATAGTTGGAGATTCCTTGAAAGTATTGGATCAGGTCCAAGTTTCAAATCTAATCCCCTTGAAATTGGATAATCCATCAATTTATATTAAAATTTCCCAAGTTGATCCATTAGTATATTGACATTTTCTTATGAAGATCTTCCTAATGAACACCAAATAATTGTCAAGATATTTTATTATGTAGATGAACTAGATTATTTAATATGTTTTCATCTATAATTTAGAAAATAAAATGGTGCCATGTGTTATATAAATTAAAGTTAATTCAAAGGATAAATGATCATTATGAAGGACCAAAAGGGTTCAATGATTTTTAAACAGTCCAACCTATTCAAAATGATCAGCTCCCAAACAGTTTGAAATAATTTAATTTAGTTGGAATATAGAAAACATATTTATGAGAAAATATTCTCCACTCCAATTTCATGGGTATAATTTAAAATTTAAAATAACTCAATTTAATCTAAATAATCTATGCTCAAATGGTTTGAAATAGTCTAATTTATTTGGAATAAATAAAATTTATTTTTGGAGAAAATCTTCTTCACTCCATTTTATAGGTTTAAGTCTAAATTATTCAAAATAACCTTTATTCAAAATTATTTATGCCCAAATGATTTCAAAAAGTCCAATTTATTTTTAATATAATAAATTTATTTTTGGATAAAATTCTCTTCACTCCACTTTAGTGGGTATAAGTTCATATTATTTAAAATAGCCCAATTTATTTGAAAAGATCTATGCCCCAATGGTTTGAAACACTCAAATTTATTTAGAATATAAGAAATTTATTTTTTGGAGAAAATTTTATCCACTCTAATTTAGTGGTGTATATGTCAAAATTATACAAAATAGTCAAAATGATATATGCCCAAATGGTTTGAAACAATCCATTTTATTTGGAACATAAGAAAATTTTTTCTGTAGAAAATTTTCTCCACTTCACTTTAGTGGATATAAGTCCAAATTATTTGAAATAGTCATTTTGGAAGAAGATTTAAAACTCCATCAGACATGTATTTAAAGGAGGGAGAACTACTTAGACCCTCTACATTGTCAAAACACTCACAAACACATAGTCAATCAATGTAACCCTACAAACAACCTCATGAGGTGATGGATACATAAGGGGTTATGGGAATTACAAGAAACTATATAATGTTTGAAAAAAATGGAAATAATATTATATGATGAGTTTTAACCCCTCATATCACCTATAATTTACTTGAACCTCAAAACTCAGTAAAGGTCTTTTAGGCCTAGAAACCAATCTTGAATCCTAGAAGGCTCACACCACCATGAAGATACATTTAGAGTTTAGAAGGCATAAATGACACCATGATAAGGTGTGAGAATTTGTTTTAATTCCTAAATTAGTGTTTCAAATTATATAAATGTCAATTTTTTCCTTGGAAGCTAACTCAAAGCATGTAATCTACACAGCTAGTTCAACCCACCTGTTTTAATGATTATATCTTTCACCACTAAAGGACTTGGTAAAAATGATATTAAAAATATTTGAGGACCCATATTTAATTAATATTCATGTATTATTGAATTTAAATTAGGATATTAGGTTTATGAATCATTTCTAAGACTATAATCAAGTCTATAATGCATGTAGAAGACCACAAGTCAAATTCTCTACGTACGTATCTTGACACAAATTTTGCATGGGAACTCGAGATTATCAAGAAATTTCAAGGGATATATGGAATAAATATCCATGAAAAAATTTTGGTTTATAATTCTTTACTTTAATAATCATTTTTAAGATGGTGGACCTTCAAAACCCTCCCTAAACCCTACTACAGACCAGTTTTGAGAAAAGTGAATATTCTTGTAGCCAAACATCAATGAATCACCCTAGAAACACTTGAATCATGAATTGAAATCATAGATGGGCATGACCATGATACCATGTTATATATAATTATATGGAACTATTATAAAATAATGCTTTTTTTAGAAAAATATCATAAAGAGAAGTACAAGGTAGTTTAAGAAGATGTCAATCATTGGATATGGTTTTTTGGCACTTTTTCACCTTTTCAAAAAATTTGATGTCCAAGGATATGCCTATAAATTCCTATAAAACTCTCTTTTAATCAATTAGTCTATAGAAGTGAAGGACAAGGTGACCTAGTCACATATTTTGGTAAGTTTGTAGATGTTTCTTGCTCAAAAGGACCAATATCATGACTTGAGGCATTGTTTTAGGCCTAAAAATTACTTCTTCATAGGTTCTCAACTTTCATATCCATCAAATGCAATTAGTTATGCTACTAGGCCTAATTATCCTAATGGAATTACTTGGTTAATAAGTGGAGATGGATAATGATGTAGAGAACTGATGGATGAGTTAATGAGATAGTAATCATGTGCATAATTGATCTTTGACTGCCAATTCATGCATAAATGATCCTTATCATGAGTTAACTGATCCTAAAGTAGCAATCAATGCATGAATGGCCTTAAAGTGGTAATCAATGTGAAAAATAAGGCATAACATACTTCAAGATAAGGTTTATTTAGTCAACTACATCCTCAACTACCTCTTTTCAACATCAAACAACTCATTCAAGAATCATGAAAGATCATCAAACATGGAGAGATTATTTGTAAGACTGGTGGTAAATAGTTTATAACTAAAGTGATGTATGATTTAATGATGATCATGGATGAATTTCCATTTATCCTATATGCCATTATTATTTTTCTCTCCTCATATTATATATATAGAGGCTTTTAGGACTTGTTTTAGGATCCCTCTCTTGGTCATGAGGAAACACTACCAAGATTGAAATTTGTAACCTCTTGGATTAATAAAATGGACTATTACAACTTCTCTATGATTGACTTACAGTGTGTATATGATTTTTATATGTATAAGTATTATGAATATTCCATTAACATGTCCCTACCACACCTATATGTTTATGAGTTGTGTTACATAGGTTATATGAAGTGTCAAAGGTTGGTGATCATATTTGTAGTATAACTAGTTGGAAGTGTCTTAAAGTATACCTCTCTCCCTTCACCTCCAAGTTAAAGTCACTCACCATGACCTCCATGTAAAACACTATTTCATAATAATCCTTATAGATATTATTTTAGTCCATTTATGGTTCATTAGTTTTTTTAAGAGTACATGATAGAGTGGATTAATCATTTAGGTACATCACCATCACTAGTGTAGGTTTTCCTTTTTAGTTATCTTTATAACTCTTTTCACCCCCAAAGCAAATAGTTTTAGGAAAAGGATTCATTTTTATATATCATAGGAGATAACCTCATAATCTATAGGTTTATTCTGTGTTACAGGTATCCCACAACCTATAGACCAATCCAATGTTAGTTTAGGTTTGAAGGAGATCTAAACAATCTACTTCAGTAAGGTACACCTTGGGTTGTTAATAGTTCTAGTATGCCTACTGGGACCATATTTAGGAATTATAGCATTCACATCAACATTTTGGTCTTCACAAATATCTTGAATAACCCATTTTGGTCATCATTTCAAAGGTATCATCAACTTGTATTCATAAATTCATTATTTTTAATGTGTCTTATGGTGAGATATAGCTACATATGGAGAAGATTATTATCATTCACTACCTTATCAGTATCTCTATGATCCATTCCCATTCTATTATGATCCTTATCATCCATATATTCACCTTGATCAACAATATGAGATCCATTATCAGGAATATGATTATTTTCAATACCAAGGACACTACTCTAGCCTTTCTTGTGAACTTCATTCACCTCCTTGGTAACCTACTTATTAATTTAATCCATCATGTCAATATCATGACATTCATGATCAACTCAACCAAGATCTAATACAATCCACATTAAGCTTTAAACATACCTTATTTGGTTATGATAAACACATGGTGAGTGTTAACCCATGAAAGAGATATGGATAAGAGATTCCTAAACATGAGATTGAGAGAATAAGGGATTTATTGTAGCAATCTAGGGAAGAGTGGGCATCTTTCATAAGCTAATGATATTCAAAATTCAGTGGTGATATGCTTGAAATAGGTGGTTTAATTGAAAGCATTGAAGATAATTTGGTATTCTATGAGAGACACAAAGTTAATCATAACTAAAAACATGTTCCCTCCATTTCACATTAGTCCTCCATCGAACTACCTTTTCCCTCTCAATAATGTAAAAAAAATGTGTATCAAAACCCTCAAAATTCCTCTCAAACCTTGTCAACTTTTCATACTTGGAAGTCTATCCAAGAGATACCTCAAAAAGTGAAAGAAGTGTGTTTTGAAGAGGTTGAGTTACATGTTTCATAATAGATAATGCAAGTGCCTTCACCTTCTAATCAGTAGGGAGAGTTGAGGTTCACCTTGATAAAAAAGTTGAGATTACAAACCAATATATACATTAGTCAATAGTAGATGAGAAATCAACACAATATCAGAAGGAAGTTTCTCCATTCATACCCATGGTTGAAACAAGTGCAAATCAAGAAGTCCTTAAATCCAAGTTTATGACTTTGAAATAAATACAACAGTCAAGGGAGAGAGTAGAGAAGTGAAGTAAAATCCAAGATGTTGAAGTGGAAATTAAGCATGAGATAATTTAGCCTCCACTCCTCTCTCCTCAAAATCCCAAGGCCTTCCCTTCAGGGAAAACTATTCAAGAGAACTTATAATAAAGAGAGGAAGTGATGGTTGACAAAGTTGAATAACCTAATGAACATGATAAATCATCCTTAGAAACACCATTTTATTTTACTCACATTCTTGAGAATTTTCAAGGGTCCACCATGCAAGTCCTTGAGAAGGATCCTCTCTTTTTTGAGATAAATGAAGAATATTTAGTTGAGATGATAGAATATGAGAGTGACTTGAGTGAATATGAGGAGGAGATCATCATTGGGACACCCCTTAGAAAGGATAGGCATGATTCAATCTTTCATAATACAAAAGAATATGAATTAAAATAGGTTATTGAGATACAAGATGAGCTACAAGTACAAGATGAGACACAAAAGAAAGAGGTTTTAGTTGATAAAAAAGAATATGTTTCTCAAGAACTTACAATAGTTACCATAGACAAGTGTAGGCCTGCCATCGAAGATGAGTGTCAAAGTAACAATGATGACTTTTGGGAGCAATATATGATCATTTTCAATAAACATCAAGAATTTTAAGGACTCACACTTCCTATGGAACATGTTGAAGACTAATAAACTACTGGTCCTGTCAATTTTTGTCAACAAGAAGAGTAGCCACAAGATGATGAAAACAATGATGAAATTTATGTTGAGGTAGTACCTCAAGTTGATACTCATAAACACAAACCAAGTGAATATTTTTTGTCCTTTAGCATGCCTAATGAAGTTCAAGATGTCCTTATGGAGCAGAATGAAAGTGTCAACCAAGACATGACAAAACTTTGGTAGCCTATGACTGAAGCATAATTAGCATTGTTCTTACAAAGTAGACAAATTTGGAAGGAGTATGATTGGGTTTTAGACCACATGTACAATCAATGCACCTAAGAGTAAAATTAGAAGAAATAGCTACTTCCCCAGGAGGCCAAGAATGTGCTAATGCTCTTATTTGTAAGGAGTTATTAAGATGTGGCAATCATATTTCATGGTGCCATATTGGTCAATCAATTTTTCCATTTGACCCTAGAGGAAACATTTTGACCTCAGGTAAGTTTTTTTAGTTATTTTTTCTTGTTTTAATAAGTGGTTAGCACAAGCAGTAGTCTACTATATTATTATTGTGTTTATCTTATTTTGTTATTTATTTAGGTTAGGTGTGTTTTCTTATTAGTTTAGTTGTGATCCTTTTGTTGTTTCTATTTTTGTCTTGTTATTGGTTCTAGTCAAAATAAGTGTCACAAAGTAAAAAAATTATTTGGTAGTCCAAGATAGTCATCAAAATCATGTTATCATGTATAAAAACTATTATTATCATGAAAATTCAGAAGGTTCTCTTGACCAATAAGTTGGTTAACCCCTATGAGTCACCAAAAATGTTGGTAATTTGGCCTAACAAGGAAAAATTGCAACCCCTAAAATTGAACACTTTTCATATTTTAGTTGTCTTAGGTCCTTACTAATGTGATTGATCATATCGATGTCATTAATTATCATCTGAAGGGAGTATGTCTTGGTGTCATGTCATTTTTGGAGGTCTTTGATAAGGAATTGAAATTGATGACTCATCATGATATTTTATAGTATATTCAGTATATGTAAGGTATGAATATGTATATAAGCTTTTAAACGTGGTGAATATACATAAAAGCCTCATGCAGAAACTTTTAAGAAGCTATAAAGTACTTTTCATGATATTTAGTGGTAAATCTCCTTTGTGAAGCTATGTATACATTATCTAAAAGGACTGTTTTAATATTTAAATGATATATTATACCTAAAAATGCCACTAAATCATCCATAATATCTCTAAACACCTTCATATTCATGTCATAGCTTTGAGTCAAATGTCTTATACTTTAAAAGTATCTCCTCATGCAAGTTGAAAGCATTATTTAGCCCCCAAGGGTTCCCACATGTGAAATATTCCCTTATTTTGATGTTAAAAGAATTATTTCTAGTTTTAATAAGCTAAAACACTCGTAATATTCCTTGTGTTTCCATAAATTAGTAGTATTATGCTTAAAGTAAGAAGGAAATGTAAGAGAAAGGGTGTTTTCTTATAGATGTATAGATTTATACAAACTTTTATGTACAATGGAGGTTAGGAATTTGAATACGGTTTCATGATAGGTGTTCAAAAAAATATTCAAGGTAAAAGGATCTAATATATGCTTAAAACTGGTCCTCACGCATGATTGAGCTCCTTTACACCTCAAGAGATCCCTTTAGGTTTTTAGATGGTATGACCATGAGAGAAAATATCAAGATCTAGAATTTTGGGTAGATGAAGGGGTCTGAGAGAGCTTCCAAATTTGGGTATTGGTTCTTAGTTTGGATCTCTTCCATTTATTAACAATCCTTTACAATTTAAGGCACTTGTTATGGCTTATTCATTTAGGCAGACAACCAATTTCTGACTTTTCTCCTCTCCTAATCATGGTGATAGAAAAATGGAAGTTTATGGAGCTTGTCAAGAGTATGGACCACATTTATATGATGTTATTAAACTTAATCTCACATGTTTGAGGATATTTATTATCATATTTAACATTTTTAATTAATGAGAGGTCCAAGGTGGTAGTTCAATGTACATTTTTCTAATGAGAGCTTGTTGTTTCCTTCAAGTACAAGTTTATACAGATTGTAGAGAAGTTTGAGAGTGCTCAAAACTATGAAAAGGATTTATTACACTTATCCATGCATTAATATTATTTTAATTGTCTTATATCATCATAAAAGTCTTTAAAATGGGATAAATACTCCACCCGTGATGCACAAGATCTTAATAAAAGGCATTGTCTATACCAATCCATACAATAGATTGAAGGTAAGTTGAGGTGCTATGATGTTTGTATTAAGATATGTGAACTCTTGAAAGAGTGGATAAGAGGTTTGAACTTATTTTATAAGTCATGAGGTGTTAAATTCAAAGAAACAACAACTTAATGTAAATCTCATTGTGGGATCTTCATCTATGGGCACCTACAACCAAGCATATTGATATACGTTTCAAGAGGTTTAGAGGTTCTAATTAATAATTGTATATTGAATAAACTTAAGACAAGATATATTGATTTAATTAACTAATTTTAAATCCTTATCTATCTACTCAATTCGATTCAATATGACTAAGAAAGCTCATTAGGCCAAGAAGGACTATAGACTATCTCAAATCATACAAGACAAGGACCAAAAGGTTGTTAAATGAGGAATTCTATTGAGATTGTAAAGAAGGTTTCCTAAGAGGTTGTGAAGAGGATTAATTGGATGTATTAATAGATAAATCTAAGATATATGTTAAAGTATATCAATAATATTTTTAATAGGATTACTAAGCCTATTCCAAGTTTCCTAATCAACTCTTACAATAGTTAAGGCCTCACCAAAAGATGCAAAAGGTCTTAGGACACCATGGTGGTTATCTAAATGAAAGTTAAATGACACTAGGAAAGGAATATTCAAGAAAATTAAGAAGACCAACATGATCCTAATGTAATTCAACAAGGAGGATTAAGATATGGAGATATAACAACTTGAAAATTCTCATTATTAGTAGTTTTAAGGTAACTTGTGTTCCTTGTTTCTTCTCCATTCTACCAAAATTGTGATAAAATTAATGATCCTTTAATAAAAATGGATAAAAACTGAGTAACATAGGTATTTTTACCATTATTCATCATGTAAATAAACTTCCCAACACTACCAACTAGTCGTACAGAGGTGTCAGATGACCACCTACAATAAACAACTTCAAGGTTGTCAAGATGTGATAGAAAAGTATTTTAAAAGGTCATAGTGAGTGAGAAAATATTTTAAATTAAATGGAATAATATTAAATTACTAAAATAACATAATTAACCCTTTTATAATGCATACATCTTGTATACCATGCTTGGACTATCTCAATCCATATAATAAAGTTTGACAAGCTTCATAATGATTGAGTTTTGAAAGCGAGCTTCAAGGTCTAGAGTTTGGGTTAAATGAATAATAAAATTATTGAAAATGAGTGATTAAGTTTCAAGGTTGATTATTTTCCAACTCACCTCATATCCTTCATCAACCTATTATCCCATTCAAGGCTTAAATATGCACATCTACATCCATCACGGTGATGTGAAATGTTCAATGAGCTAAGTAAGCTCAAAGTGACCTTATGCTTGATTTATGGTTTATTGATAATAAAATAATGATAATGGAGATATTATGGTTGAAATTATTATCATGTTAAAGATTTTTATGAATGGCTTGGTGGTCTATTTGGTCAAAAAGTGACCTACATACCCTAGCTTGTAGGTCCTCTTTTTATCAAACCAAGCTAAGGTGACATTTTTGAAAGTGAGTAAGAGAGGTTTGAGGATTTATTGAAGGGTAATAAATAGTTAAAATTTTAATGAGGTTAATATGTAATGATTAATCCTATATACATAAGAAACTTAGCTAGCATGCACCTCTATACATAGTCAACACTTAGAGTAAACACCTAAAGGCTAGTTTTGGTAGAATTTATGGTTTTGGAACCTTTAAAGGTGAAGTTAGGATATAAATTTTGGTGTATATTATCATGGTAGGTATGTTATTTTTTTATATTATCCTAAATGTTAGATATTTAGTGGAATATCCATTATTATTTCTCAGAAAGATCTTGGTCTACTAACAATCATGGATGAGACCAAGAGAGTTGTTTGGAGGCTTATGAACAAGATAGGGAGATCATACTTAATGAAGAGGTTTTGAGACATTTAAAATATGATTATATTGCCTTTATATACTATAGGTTTGATAATAGTTAGGGTTTCAAGTTCAATATCCTTGACAGTTAGCTAAAGGAGATAATTCTAAAGCAAGCCTGTATGCATAATATTTATACCTTTTAGTTTTTCTTATTTTAAGGTTTATTTTAAGTGTCATATTATTGATAGAGATGTTTAAATATCTTTCAAGGTCCCATGATTATGATAAAATCAATTTTGATGAGATAATGATCAAACTCAGTCACTAAGGGCTATATAAACTAGACTGCCAAGAAACCTTAGGCAAGAGATGAATGCATAAGAGGCATAAGTGATGGAAAAGCTTGACCTAAGGATGTTTTTCAACTTGGGAGAAGAGTTAAAAATATGTACATCTAGTTCCTAAAACCATTTGTGTTGAAATTTTCAATCTTACTCAAAATTTGTGAAAATGCACAATTTGGGTCAAAATCACTTAAATGCACTAAATGGTTCAAGCTTGTCATGTACAAGTGCTGATTTAGGATAATGTATCCCCAAATGGGGATATTTATTTATGTTATTATTAAATTTTCTCAAATATTTTTAATTCAAAATGATGAAAATGCATTTTAGTGCTCTGGATCACTCATTTCTTCTAATTCGAAAGCACACAACACATGCATGTATTATTTTGTGTCAACAACATCCTAAATGGGATGATGGTCCATATGCAAATAAAACCACCTTGTAATTATTTTCCATTAAAATTATGGCCAAGTAATATGACTTCTTGACCAATTTGATTAAATAAGTGTAACCAACTTCTAAAGAATTACTTAAAAATTAATTAATCTTACTTAGGCAAATTAAACCAAATTTTGAACTTAAGTAAGAATTCCATGAAATTTATTGAATATTTATTTATTGGAAATTGATTCCTATTAACTGCATCATCAAATGACATCATTTATGGGGTGGAATCCATAAGCCATAAATGTAAAAAATATCAATATTATGGCTTCTCATGCATCTTTAATGCCCCTTCCAAATATTTATGAGGATGTTATATATATTATTTACATAATTGGATTAATTCATGGCCACACATCTTGATCTCGAGATAGATAGTCATGGTTGATCTTGATCAATTTGGAAAATCTATAAATAGGAGGTCCAAGACCACTTTGATTAAGCTTCATTTATATAAAATTATTATGCAGAATTCTCTCCACATGCCATTTGTGTGTGTTATTTATTATGATTAATTTTCAATAGGATAGCTTCAAGATAGACAAAAAATTGATTTCCATATCATGAGCCTAGTTTCATTGGTGAACAATATATGATCGAGAAGATTTATCTTACATCATTGTCAAAAACTTGATCACCAAATCAAGGGCAAAATCATGTTTTGAGACACATTTGGATGGTGGGATGCTCTTAGGAAGGTAATGTGAATATATTATTTCTTTAATTTTCTCTTTATTATCATTTGAAACCTCTATTTTAATAGATTATCTTAGATTGTTATGTTCTCATGCACTTTTCTTGATTTTCTTGACTAATGCTTGATCTAACCATCTTTATAATCCATCTCTACATCTTGGCATGCTTAATGGGAATACATAACCCATTTAAGCAAGGAAAACACTTTGGCATCTTTATAAAATCTAAAACATCATTAAAAATCTTTCAAAATCAATTTTTAGCTTCATTTTCCCATGTTTTTGACATTTTTTATTGATACACAGGTCATACAGTGACCGACATTGGTTTTGTGTAATTGGAATTAGTCCAAAATAACTAGAATTGGTTAGGTTGTAGGGAAAAACATGGTTAAAATTTTGAATTTTAGATATTTTATCAAAATTATAGTTCGTTCTTTTGGTTTATGTCTCTGTCTGAACATATATTTCATGATCTATAAATTTTTTGAAGGTTTTATTCTAAACTTGGGATAATAAGTGTTTTTTATCAAAATCATTTTTTCTTAAAGGTTCACAGGTGACTGTTATTGGTCATTTTTAATCGACATTAGTTATTTTACAACCAGCATCGGTCTTACTAAAGTTGGCATCGATCATTGTTGACCAACATCGGTCTCTGTGTGTAAAAAAAAAGATAACCCAAGAGATAGTTTTTAAAACTTGCTTATTTCATTATCAATTTTTCTTCAAAATAGGGGTCATTCCATAACCTTGCAAGACCCATGTGGAAAAGTGATCAAAATTTGAGCATGATTTAAGTCTTAAACCTTCCCTTTAATGTTTAAAAGGGAATTAGATGGTTTGTCTAATTGTTTTGTGAATTTCACTCAACATTTCAATTTAGTGATTAAAACTTACACTCACTTACATTTAAAGCTTTTCGAAAGTGTGTTGTTTTATGTAAAATCATCTATTATTTATTTGAGAAAAATGAAGAGTGTGTGTATGCTCTCCCCCTATCCCCTTTAGGGAACTTGGGTGACCAAAAACACTTTTTCATTTCAATTGTGACTTTGTATAAGGAATGAAAAGGAATTTATCTAGGCTCTCCCCAAAATCCATATGGTTTGCATGATCTAAAAACCTCTAAAGTGTTTTCATTTTGTTTTATTTTGAGCAATTTGGCTTGTGAAGGGGAGTTCATATCCTCTTTTGGAGTTATTTCGAGAAGATTTGACTTGGGGTTTCATCTCTTGGAATTGTACTCAACCCCACTCCATGATGGGGTATGTAAATTGAGGAAAACCTACTAGGACATTTAATTGATTGGTTAAGTAAACTCCATTAGTGGTAATCTAGATCGAAACATATTATCAATCTAGACATCACACTACACTAAGAAATTGATGGATTTAGTGGTTGTGAAAAGGATAATACCTTTTCACAACAAGAATATTGATGTGGATCTAATTTAAGTGAGGTATATCTAGCGTTAGCCATTCTTAGGACCATTTATATGGTCAAAAATTCAAGTTTTAGAATAATCTCACTTGTTACAGACATATTGTTGATTCAGTGTGAGTAACCCAAAGGTCCATGTTACCATAAAATATCTTGGGAGAAGGGGGGTGTAAAACACCCTAAAACTTCATGTACTTTTATTTTTGGATTAACAATTAAAATTTTCCTAAGAGCATGTGTGTGTGTGTGTGTGTGTGTGTCTATATATATATATATATATATATATATATATATATATATATATATATATATATATATATATATATATATATATATATATATGTATGTATGTATGTATGTATGTATGTATGTATGTATGTATGTATGTATATATATATATATATATATATATATATATATATATATATGTATGTATATATACACACATATATATATACATATATATATATACATATATATATATATATTTCAACAATATGATGCAACCTTATCAATTTAGGGCTTATGATGATTTACATAGTTGTATTTTGGTCTTTTACTTCACTTTCTTGGTCATTATTTGAGTTTAAAACTTATTTGTGAAAAAAACATGTCATAAGAAAACACATTTATTTTCTACCATTTCTTAAATAAGGAGGCATTATACAGGTCAAATCCAAATCATATTTGCCTTTTTCAAAACCTAATCTTAAACATTGTGTTTGTATTTGTTTAACTAATGTAGTTATGCTACCCATTTGAGTCTAAGCTAATATCAAAAAATATTTAAGTCCATTGATAATTCAAATTCAGAATTGCACCTTTTTAAGTTCTAGCTTAATGTGTTAATCAGATTTTCTATTTGCACTTGACTTGAGTTAACTTGGGTTCAATTTCCCATTTGGGTTCAAGGTTGTTTATAGACTCATCATCACCATTTGAAAATTGTGAAATTAGGTCATCTAGTGTATCACTCACACTCTAAGTTATAGAACACATTTTATTCTAACTTCTATTACCTTGTGGTGGTATTGTGCTACCCATTTGGTTTTAGTTTTATACTTAGGAATTCTTGCATTTTTTCACATCTTGAATTTCTTAGTTTGCATTGTTACCTTCTTACTATGAAGGTATTTATTCTAATTTTATATTAGCAACTCATCGAAGTTAAAATATATTTTATAGTATTGGCATATCTATAAATCTATGTTTGGTGTACTAGTTTACACTTAGGTCTTTGAGTTATCCTACCCTTTTCTAATTTATACAATTTTAACCCTACCCAAGGTTGAGTAATTTCATAAGAACATTTCTTATAATTGTTTGGTATTAGACCACCTCATTTTTATTAAAGTCTCTTTGTTACCTAATCATTTGTTTAGATAAATTCAAAACACACACCTTGTTTAAATGTTTGTAAAACATTTTCCAAATCTTGTCAAACATAGAGAAAAAATCCTTTAGACATGAATCAAAGGTACACTTGTAGTGGGGTCTCTTACAGCCCTAGATATGAGGAGGAGAAATTTTATGATGTCCAAGACAATTATTTGGTCTTTGAAGACATTCCCACAACTGTAATATTTAAGGAAGACTATTTAGAATATCAACCCCATGAGGACAAGGATGAATCACTCCTAAGGTTGGTTGAATCTAGTGTTAGGCTACCCTTGGAATTTCCTATGGAATAATTACATACATTGGTTAGATAAGGAGATTAATAGTGAGAATAATCCTTCATGTGTATTAAAAATATAAAAAAACTTCTAGTAAATGAAAAGAAATATTTATAGAGTCAAAACTCACTGATCAAGATCTTGTCACCAAGATTAAAAAGATAAGTCAATGATATGCAGAACAACTTATCATAGACTTGATGGACTCTTTAATTTCCACTTCAATCCAAAATGATGCTTCCAAAGAATAATTGAATGTGTTTTAATGAACACAAAATATATTTGAGAAAATAATAATGATGGATCAAGATGTCTCAATCAAACAACCTAAATCTAAATAGTTTCCACAACATGCTTCTCTAGACATGGAGCATACATTTTTCAATCATCAATAACCTATTGTTCTTTCACAAAACCAAAGATAAAAAAATTCAATATAAATTTAAGAAATGGTATAAAATAATATGGATAGTTCATCTTAATAACATGTACTTTGGTAAATAGACCACAGACTTCCCAAAATCAACAAAACATGTATAATTCGAGGTAGTTGACTTTAGGTAATGTTAATCAACCCAAGAATGAATGGCTCACTTACTCGTCTCAAGGAGTGAAACAAAACAAATTCATAAACTATAGGGTGTATATCCCTAACAAATCCATGCAATAGGGAAACATACCACCCCAATAGAATTGTGTTCCATCCATGAATGCACCAAACATGCAAGAGTGAAATTCCATGAAGGAGATTGTGTCATGATTGGAGATAGGAAACATAATCAAGAAGTACAAATTTTATGAAATATGTCTATATCTATTTTATTTGAGCATTATATAAGTCCCCTTTCCATCTCATTTTGAGGCACCCAAATTTGACAAATACAAAGGAAAGGGTGAACCTCATGAACACATTTAGGCATTTTTTGTATTATGCCAAGAGGTAGATTACATTAGTGTTTTTTTATTTGATTGTTTCTTTGAATATTAGTGGGGAAAGCTTTAGATTGGTTAATTAAGTTACCCAAAGGATTATTTTTGTATTGGAATGACCTATCTAAAATTTTCTTCAACCATTTCTCATACAACATTGAGCATGAATTAACCATTATTGACTTGTGCAAAGACAAACAACAAGATGGAGAAAGCTTCATAGCATATTTATAGTAGTAGAGAGCACTAGATAGTTGCTTTCAACATAATTTTCTAGACAAATAGTTGGTGGACATTTTTGCACAAAAATTACACCCTGAAGTGGTACACAATATATTATTTACTTGTGTGAACACATTTAAAGATATTATCAACAAAGGGTTACAAATTGAGAAGGCACTTATTTCTAAAGGCCTTGCTAAGATTTAAATGTAGGGTCAAACATAAAATCAAACCCAATAATTGATTCAAATGGTTTTATAAGAGAAACCTAAGGGTTTCAATAAGAATAAAAACATGGTCAAGAATAGAGTAATTGAAAAAAGACATGTATAAATGGTGCAAACCATGATAGCTCCAAATGTATAATTTATTCCCCCTAATCCACTAGCCAATTTTCAAAGAGTTCTTCCAAGGAGGACATTCCATAATCAATTCAGAGTCTTCAGCAAATTGGGAGATCCTATTGAGGTAGTAATCCAAAAGCTCATAGTAGCTACCCTAATTTTATGGCCTTTACTAAAGCCATTTCCTATAGATCAACCAAAGCTAGATTGGTACAAGGAAAATGAATTTTTAAACTTCCATCATGTTGTTGGTCATGGTGCCTATCATTTCATCTAATTGAGACACCTTATTGAATATTTGATCAAGAGTGGTGAAGTTGAGATTAAGATCGCTCCACAAGTTACTAATCAGGGTATGAGAATCTACCAAGATTCATTTCCTTGACATAATCAATAGCCACCAAGGAATAATTAAAACCAAGGACATAATCAATGGTAGAATCAAAACTAGAATCAAGGTAAAAACCATAATTAACATGAGAATAATCATGATAATAATACCCATGCTAACAAATCGGGTTACAATAACATGGCTTATGACTATAATAACACTGTGGGATGCATTTCTATAAAAAGCATTACCACTATTACTTTTAAATACCATGAACCATCTCATACTCTCAAAGTAATGGTCCCATTATTATAGGGTCAATACCCTCTCCCTATAGCAACACTATGTTGAGTTCTCACAATTCTATTACACCTCCATTTTCATAGGTTACTATTTTTGGACCCCATCCTTCCTCTAATTATAATGGCTAATCATCGACTTGAAATTGCTCCAATGCAACTAGATGCCTGTGAGTCAACCTCTAAGGCCCTTCACCTTTGTCTTCTTATTATAATGTCTCCTTGTCACCTCTAGATTACACAATCACAATTAGATGCTCGTGAATTAACCTTTAGGTCCCTTTTCACTCTTCTTTCACTGAACCCAATGTGAACATTGTACCTTTAAATCCAAAGGCAAATACTATGTTGGCCAAGGCTAAACCACCTCATCCTAATGTTGATAAACCTTATATTCTATTAAACCAACTAAGTAAAACCCTTGTGTAGATTTACATTTTGGATCTATTGCATAAGTCTAAAGTCCATAGAATTATTTTAAATATCCTTTTACAAGAATCAACTATTCCCAAAGATATTAATCCTGAATAGTTCCAAACACTAGTTAGACACTTATATTTGTTTTTACAACTCACATTTGATCATAAAGACATGTCCACCCTAGGTCCAAGCCATAAAAACCCACTGTATATTGAGGTCATCATTAAAAACCATAAGATCAAGAGAGTTCTTATAAACAATGGTTCATGGCTAAACATAGTGTCCCTCAAGCTGGTACATAGATTAGACTATACTATGAAAGACATTCAACTAGATACAATCACCATAAAGTCTTATGATAATGCTGAGAGGGAGTCTTCTGACACCATTTATTTGTCGATCATTTTTGGGTCTATGTCCTATCACAAATTTTTACATATTATGGATATTAAGTTACCTTATAACATACTTATTGATTATCCTTAGATCCATGAATTACAAGCCATTTCATCCACCTTACATTAGTGCTTTGAGTTTCCCCATAAAATATTGAGGTTACTATTCTTGCTAATCTATATCTTTATCAGTAATGTAAACATTTGGAGGTTGAATTTCATAATTATAACTATTATTCTAGTTCATAATTCATTATGAATAATAAGGAAATAGTTTCAAATCCACAAAAATTGAATTATGTTAACCATAATGACTTTGGATCCACTTCAGCTAATCCATTTCCTACAACTCTTGTAAAACATGTTGTTATAGAATACATAGGCATTCACATGTACCATCTTAAGGACACCTTCGATGTTGCTAAGTTACCAAAGTCTCCTAAAACATTTGGTAAAACCAGACCCTAAAAAATCCATAATAGACCCAAATTAATTTTTTAATAGAATAAAAAACAATGAAAAACCACCTATGGTATTTGTACCTACTACTTTGCCAAAATAAGATTGAGAGGCTTTCACTGAAGGAGACTGGTTATATTCTAAAGACATTGCTAATTATTTTCAAAATTCAAAATATCCAATCCCTAATCAGATCATG
This sequence comes from Torreya grandis, assembly GCA_037957365.1. Lineage (NCBI taxonomy): Eukaryota > Viridiplantae > Streptophyta > Pinopsida > Cupressales > Taxaceae > Torreya > Torreya grandis. The sequence continues at coordinate 698,367 of JARHVA010003386.1, forward strand.
AATAAATTTGATTATGAAATAAAATTACTTGTCCTATGAGTTTAAGGAATCCTAGAACATTTATCAGTTGGAGTACCTATTTTGAATCATGGTCTTAGATTTATACTACCTAGGGGTGACCTCATGACTTTTGATAGTGATTCTTTTGAATCGACTAGTGATGAGACTCTTGGAAATGATGTATCATCACATTATATCCTTTTTTATGATCTTATTAACTCATATTTATTTGATTCAAATGTCATTATGACATTAACACCACATTATTCCCTATGCCTTTGTCATCATGAACTCATTGATTGGGACCAAAAAAAATTGGTCATACACCTTGATGAGTTTCAAAATGAAGAATACATTGTAGAATACATGGGGCTTATAGATGGATTGGCCATTGGTGATCATAAATAAGGCTTTGATTTTTCATTGGATCCTTATGCTTACTTTGGAGACAAGGCAAACTTTTTGGTCATAACAAATATAAAACATTGATATCTTCAAGTGAAAACCTCTTTGAGGTATTCATTGATTAGGGAAAAATTAAAGATAAAGATAATACTTTGAGTGAAAACATGTTCCAGGAACTCTTGGAAAAGAAAATTTTCTCATCCCTAAAGGATGGAAAGGATCCATCAAGTCTTATCTCTATATCCAGTACTAGTATTGAGTCAAAACAACAATAGGTTTTTCCTTGTCTTGCTCTTGAGTTTCCTAAGATTTTTACTAGTTAGCCATTGCCTAATTTGGAAAATTCATATTCATCACATTATTCAATGATCTACAAGGAATAATAAGGATTAGTAGCAAGAGAAGATGATCATGATCACACATTGCCTACTATTCTTGAAGATGGTTCTACACTTATTATAGAGAACACTATTAAAGTGAACCTGGGAACATATGATGATCCCAAAATTATTTATCTTGGAGCTTCCCTTACTAAAGTATAACATGAACCATTATATCCATTTTGATGAATTTTATTCATATTTTTACAGGGGCGTATTTAGACATGCTAGGCTTAGACCCTCACTTAGTTGTACATCAACTTGTTTTTCATCTCGATGCCAAGCTAATTGAATAAAAATTAAGAAATATGCATCCATGCATCACTCTATTGGTAAAGGCCAAATTGGAGAATTTATTAGGAGTAATATGCATTAGACCACTAGACTATTTCAAATTAATATCAAACATATTTTTAGTCAACAAAAATCCACATGGTATACATATTTGTACAAATTTTAGAGATATCAACAAAGCATGACCAAAAGATGATTTTAATCTACCCAACATCGATATGATCATTGAATATGCTATTGGGTTTGAGATGTTGTCCCTCATAGATGGATTTTACGGATATAATCAAATCAAGATAGCCCAATAAGATCAACACAAGACTATGTTCACCACTATGTGGGGAATATTTTATTATCAAGTCATGTCATTTAGCTTGAAGAATACGGGAGACACATATTAGTGTGTCATGACTATCATTTTACATGATATGATGCATGATATTTTTGAGGACTATGATCATGAAATTCTATCAAATAAAGAACATTTGCTAAATGTATTGATGTTTTACAAATAATCTTTGAGAGGCTTTATGAATATAAGGTCTATCTAAATCTTAAAAAGTGTCTTTGGCATCACTTCCAAAAAAATTCTAGGGTTTATTGTATCACAAAGAGGGATTGAAGTTGACCCTAATAAGGTCAATGCCATTGTTGAAATGCCTCCACCTTCAAATCTTAAACAACTCCAAATTTTGTAAGGAAATATCTAGTCTATATGTAGGTTCATTTCTCAACTAGTAGATAAGTGCCACCCATTTACTCATCTCTTACAGAATGGGGTCACATTTTAATGGGATGAATATTGTCAATTATCATATGTGAAGCTCAAAACATATTTGTCAATCCACTAGTTTTAAGACTTACAACACTTGGATAACCACTACTTCTTTACATATTGGCAACTAAATATGCATTGGGGGCACTTTTGGCCATACATGATGATCAAGGTAAAGAACATGTAGTTTAATATTTGAGCCACACACTAGCGGATTATGAACATAATTATATGCCTATTGAGAAGGTATGTTTAGATATGGTCTTCACTTCCCAAAAGTTGCAACATTATATGTTGAATAATAAAACAATTATCATCACTAAGGTGGATCTTCTCAAATTTTTATTATCCAGAGTATCTTTCATAGGACATATGGATAAATGGGTCATGATTCTTAGAAAATTAGATGTTGAGTATCAAAATTAGAAAGCTATCAAGGGGGAGGTTATTGTTGATTAACTTGTATAATCCCCTATTATAGACACTCAACCACTCAAATTTGAATTTCCAGATGACTCTATCATGACAGTAGAGGAAGTGAAATAGGAACCTAAAAAATGGAAATTATATTTTGATAGTTCCTTCAAATATCATGGATTTGGAGTCAGAATATCGTTGATTACATTAAAAGGGGATTTTATTTCCAAGGTCTTTCACATTAATTTTCATTAAACCAACAATATGTCCAATTATGAGGCATTTATTACATGACTTTATCTTGCATTTCAGTGGGATATTCAACACTTAATGTTCTATGGTGATTCCCAATTGATCATCAATAAAAAAATAATTAGTATCAAACTATAGATGACAAGTTTGTACCCTACAATAAAATCATGGATAATCTTAAAGTTCATTTTAAATCTCTATAGTTTGAACAAGTACCAAGGGATAATAATAGATCTATTGATGTAATGGAAATGATTGGGTCAATGATACAAATTGATAATAGTACTAAAGAGTATCAAATTTCGATTGAAAATCTTCTATATCCTGTACATATTATGCCAAATTTAGAAAGGGTATGCACCATTACTAGTCCCAATCCCCCACTTGAATTACCTTGGTATCAATATTTTTATATTTACTTCCATGATCATGTTTTTCCACCTAACCTATCCAATAACTTAAAAAAACTATTCCTTCACCATCTATCCTATTATACCCTCCTTGGAAACATGTTTTATTACAAAGGCTATGATGGAATGCTACTTAATTGTTTATTTTAAGAAGAATCCAAGCTAGTGCTTAGGGAGGTTCATGAAGGAATGTGTGGAGCCCACATCAATGTTGTAGTTTTAGCTTAAATTATTCTCATAATAGGTTATTATTGGCAAAAAATGGAGATAGATGATTGCAATTATGTGAGGGAGTGTGTTCCTTGTTAGTAAAATGGAAATTTGATACACACATTATATACACCCTAAAATTGGTCAAGCAACCACACATATCTTGTCTTTTCACAATCCTTTCATGGGAGACTCTGACTAGAGAATATGAGCTTTATTCACATTTATCCAGGTCTTTTTTTTAGTCATCTCATTATTTTTACATGCCCTACACACCTTTTTACCTATTCCCAGTCATTCCAAACTTTTAAAATGATCATTCCACCTCAGCTAGGTCATATTTTCTATGTTTTTTTCATCCCCCCTAATCCTTAGCCTATAAGATAGGAGCACTAGGATTGGACTACAACATTGAAACCCAAGGTGTTCAATTTCTAGTACTCTTATCCAAGGTCAATTTTAGCCTTAACAGTCAGTTCCTTCTGCTAGATGGGTCCTAGCCCCTTTCTTTAATTTGTTCCTAACTTTTCCCATGTCAGATAAATGAAAATAAAGTTCCCAAATTAAAAATAAAGAGTCTCATATATAAATGACTTCACAAAGAATTTTATATCTAGAACTTACTACTTTGACACATTAAACATGATAAAAATTAGTCAATAGTATAGCCCAACATTCTACATCACACATAGATTTACATGCTTAATCAAGGAAGGGCCTAGGCAAAATTCATTATTGCATCTATCATGCACATTGATTATGCATGTACCTATGGGAGAACTACATTAGATCTAAGACCCTTGCTTGAGGGTTAATGTAAGTAAAAATTAGGATAGTAGGGGTTATAGATCATGTGATCATTATTCCCCTAACCCAATTTTTCCCCATTTTACTTTTGATGCATTTATTATTTCTATGTGTGTAGATAGATACAGGGTTTCAAGATTGAAATGGACCTATAGTGAGCTTTGTTGACTCCTAGCCTCTAAAATTTGGTACACAAGCTCACACTAACCTGACAAACAAAACCCAGAAATATTAGATCCTCAAGACAATAGTAGAAAAGGTGGATAATAACACCTGTGCTACTCCTGTCTAGTTATGATGCTCCTATCCAATTAGAAAATGAAGTCCAGATCTAGATTCTTGATAGTGTCCCAGTCCTGCACCTCAATTACTAGCTCCTAAATCATTCATTTAGTTCATTTTTAGATAAGTTTATTTTTATTCCTCATGTAATTTACTTGATAAAAATCTATATTTTACCATATTAAACTAGATTTATCCCTTACTCTAAATACCTTATTATTTAGGAATTAAACAATAATTTCCACAAAAATAATAAAACATTTGGTGAGCTCGACTTACTTCAAACAAAATTCTAAAACCCTAGGTACCCTTAGGGTTTCTCATTTAATTTTTTTGTGCAAAAATTCCAATTCAAATTTTTGATTTTTTGTATTAATTTTTGTGCATTTATTTTATTCAAATCTATTTTTAAAATTTAAAATTATTGCATAATTTTCAAAAACCCTAAGACCCTAGCTTAAAACCCTAGATTTACAAACTAGATCCTTAAACCCCAGGCCTACCTTGCAAATTTTAGAAAAATATTTTGGAATTTTTACAAATTGTTTATTTTGTTAAAACTAATTTCAAATTTTCAAAATTAGTAGTTTCTTGTGCAAAAATTAAAATTCAAATTTATGAGTTTTTGTATTAATTTTTGTGCATTTATTCAATTCAAATCTATTTTTAGAATTTAAAATTATTACATAATTTTCAAAAATTACAAAACCCTAGCTCAAAACCCTAGATTTACAAACTATGTCCTCAAACCCCATGTTTTCCTCTCTTACAATTTGTAAAAAAATAATTTGAAATTTTTGTAAATTGTTTACTTTGTCAAACATAATTTCAAAATCTCTATGTTCATAGTTATTTTTGCATTTATTTGCTTAATAGTACTTTTCAATATTCTCTTTAGTGAAAGAAATAAAATGGCAACTAAGACACTTCTTCCCTCTCATCCCATAGATCAATTTTTAAAATTTTCTCATAATTATGACAATGAATGGACAAATTTTCAAAATTGCACATTAGCTAAAAATATGGAAAATGATTTCAATTACAATGAAGATAATTACTATTGTTTTAATGAGGAATATGATGATATACGTGATAGTGATAGTGAAGTACAAACAAATGCATCTTCTTCTCTCAAACCTATCTCTTTTATTCCCTCTTCTAAATAAAATAATTTTGATAAATGGGAGAGATAATTCTCACCTCTTTCTCCTATGCACAATGCACCAAATGAACAAATTATTCATGCACTTCCAAGTGAACCTCGAATTAGTGATAATTTACTTCCATGTGAACCTAATATTTATCTCTCTTTTGCTACTTTAATATTCAAAATACAACAATATAAACATAATCAAATCAAATTGCCAATGCATAGTTCAAATGATACATCTCATGTTCCTAACTCTACTTTGTCAAAAGAATTTCTAAATGAAAACTCTCCTTCTCTTATCTCTCATATTGCACATGAAAATAATGCATACACTCCATCCATGGATAACATAGATTCACATGATATTTAAATTTCAAATGATACTTTATTTCATAGTAGAAAAGAATTAAATTCTTCTCTTACACCTCTCCCTAGAAATGATGGAAGTGACAATGAATATGATAGTGAGAATGCCAATCAATATGAAAATGATAGTTATTATGAAAAATATTACATATATGATAAAAATGATGATAATTATGCACATAGTGAATAATAATATGCATCTCATGTTTCTAACCCTTCTCTCACTCCTCTCAAACATAACACACTTCTAAATGTTGTTTCTACTTATATGAATGATTCTATTTCAAATAATGCATATGTTAATGATAATAACACATATTATACTCAATTAGAATGTGACACACTAAAACATAAAGATACCAATGAATCCTCCAAGCCACTCCTCACTACAATAGAGCCTACTTCTCACCCTTCACCTAAAGAGAATGGTATCCCAAATCCCTCTAGCAAGGTCTAAGTTACCATTAATCCCAAGGTTCAAGTGAGCATACCCACTCTTTATGAGCCAATTTCTAAATGTAGCATTCCCATGGTCAAAATTAACAATTAAATTTAATGATTAAATGAACCACTTCAAGATGTTAATGTATAATCCCAGGATATCATCTCTTTAATTCATGTAGTTGATGAATTACAACACCAAGTACATCTCCTTACCTTGGAAAATAAGGCTTATAAGTCATGGATGGATGCCAATTATCTACATGGTAACCCAATTCTAAATACATTCATAAAATATTCATTGCCTAAGAATTTCCAGATACCATCATTGTCTCACTTTAATGGAACTAGAGATCCATTTGTACACCTTTGGGCTTTTCAAAAGGCTTTATCATCTCAGGTGAGTCCTTTGATTCTACTCAAGTTATTCCAAAATACATTAGTAGGAGAAACATAGAATTGGTTCTTTCATCTACTCCCTATTAGCTCCTTACACACATATGATTACTTAGAGGAGGCATTTCTTAGACATTACATAGCAAACACGAGCCCTCATGTCACATATGAGAAACTTACAACTTTACATCAGAATACTTCAGAGCCAATAAGTGATTGTATCTTATGATTCAAGAACCACATGCTAAGATTGATATACAAACCAAGATTGATATACAAACCAAAAAATCTAGAGATTTAGGATATCTTTATTAAGAGGCTTCATCAACCTCTCCTTGATCATCTACTATATCAGATAGTCTTTTTTTAGGCACTTATGCTATACAATTCTAGCTTTGGAAAATAAATTGGGATTGATTGAGGTATATTTAGTTGATCAGATTATTCTAGATTTCACATTAGTGTATATAGCTCCTAGCACATAACATCCACCATGTCCTAAATAAGATAGGAGACCACAACCAAAAAAGTAACTTGTTAAGATTAGAGAGCCAATATTTATATTGTAATTTATAGTATACACTATAGAAAATAACATCAAAGCACCACTACAATTTGATTCAGAGTAGGATAACCCAAGTGTCATATTATTAGCACTATTTGATAGGAGGTTAATCGCATTGACTTCTACTCATTTACAAGAACCACATCTTCTATAGAAATAACCACATTGGCCCTTTTTCAACTATCACCATATCTATGGACATAGAGATAATGATTATTATGGACTTAGAGATTGCATTAATAAATGTGTTGATAATGGCATTATAGCATTCACATAGGGGCCACCAAGATCTCCTCCATCATGTAACCCTAGACCTCATTCCTCCATGACTGAGTCATCCTAGGACATTCCTTTACTAGAATCATTAGTCACTCATCATGTGATTAATGTAGGTTCTAGGATAGAATCTCATAAGAGATATCCTATTCCACTACATCAGAAGGTTTGGAAACTAGTATAGTGAAAACAAACCACATATAGCACTGTAGTTTGAAGAATACATAGTTCAGTTCCATATACATATCTATGAGAGTCACAAGCACCGTAACAGAGTAATACTCATGAGAAATATTCACTATGGGTAGATTTTTTGGGTCCTATCTCATGTATCAATCCACTACAATTAAGATTAAATTAACTTACACCATAGAGTACTCCTTATGATAAATATTCACTACAATTAGATTTTTTTGGTCGTATCTCACATAGTAGTCTACTATGGTTAAGATTAAATGAGCCCTCATCATAGGTTTCAACTCCATCTCAATATATTTAACAATCATAACATCATAGTAGAGGTCATAATGCATGTGATTATAGACAAACAATCCTTATTCATAGCACATAATTTTAATTGCATGACCAATAAAGTTACATTTTATAGAATCTTCATGCACAACTATAATTAGTACACAATAGACAATATCATATACAAAGCACATTCCTACATAGCATGAGTAGTATGGGAACTTATTCAGTTGGCCAGCAAAGTTTAGATAGTGATACAATACAAAGTGATACAATGCACATTCATACTAGCATCAGTTCATAAGCTTCACTTAGCAGGGCAATGATGAAGCCAAAGGTCTATCTAGCCTTTGTATTCTTGAGCCACTCTCAGGGAAGTAATATGCACAACATGTTATCTTACATCCCCACATACTAACAATTAGCATTCCTAACTCCCAATAAACTATTCATAGCCAAAACCAACTTATCAAAAATACAGATCTTACCAAATCCTATTTTACCAACATTAAACCAATGCAACTTATCCAAAAAAATCACCAATCTCAAACTAACTCAGCCCATCCAAACATTTTACCAACCTCAAACCAACTCAATCCATCCCAATAATTTACCACTTATCAAAACAATTAAATCACATATCCTAATTACCATTTTACCAAACATACATAGCCTCAACATCAATACCAAATCAACTACTTCTAAAACGACCATATGCAATGAATATACCAAAATATTTAAAATCTCATAACACAGTACATATGAGTTGAAATCAAAACAATATCTATATATAGTAATGTTTTCAAAAACATATATGTCATATCAAAATACAATCAATCATGAATGGGAATCATGCCCTCACTCTCAATCTCACTCTCTCCTCTAGTGCTAGTCCCATAATCCAACCTCACACTTGATGTCCCCGCACCTCCTTGAGCTACTAAATGCCTCTTACATGAAATATCTCACTCTAGCAACTGACCATACTCCTCATGTAGGTATGCATACTATAACTACAAATTAGTGTACTCATCCATAATCCATGTACTCACCAATCCATAATCAGGTGAAGGCATCCTATGCCTTTCTCACTTAGCCCTCAGTTCATCTCTCTCTCCTACTTCCTTAACATACACAACTATAGCTATAGTAGACCTATAAAAAATGATCATAAACTCCATCTATAACTATCACTCATTTAATCAAACCCTCCTCCACAACATCATAAGGAACATGCTGTGTGAGTTCATGGTCTCCCAAAATCCATCATCTCTACCTCCTACCCCAGCATATGCTTCATCTTTTGCACCTTCTACTCTACCTGCATGCAAAAGTACAACACTATGTTAGACACACATTTTCAAAGCAAGTTAAAACATGCACAAACTTGAATAAAAATTCCAATATAATAAATACTTACCTCCCATCATCTAGATTGGAGCAAGGTATTCATACTCAGGGGCATCCCCTCCACCAACATGATATAATGGAGCCCATCGATGCCTTAGCCACCATGTGGTATATGCTTCTATGCATCCAACATAATCTACATTAGGAATATTTATATTTGCATCTCATGCATCTAAAGGTAACAGTGCTAACTCAACCTCAATAGGCCTTCCACAAGATTGTGCCCTCAATAGTGCCTATACACTCCTTAACCATACCCATGCTATTGGGGGCACATCTTATTGTACCCCAAACTATCTATTCATGTGTTCATATTGAAACTACTCTTATGCTCCTACCCAGTGGTCATGTAACCAAAAATTGACCCTCATATACCATAGTTGCACTCCATCCTCAAGCCACTTAGGGAATCCTCTATAAGGCCTCCATATGATATCCCCAACCATTAACCTATCTAAAACTCATATATAGAGATCTATCCCAAGAGACTGAATAGCCAATGAACTCATCCACCATTCCCCATATGGTTGTGGGGGTGCCCACCTCTCCCTTGGCAAACCTATTAGCCACACAACCACTATATACTCATAAGCCCAATAATGTAATAAAGTATTCATGTTTACACCACCACTAAATGCCTCTTGAGTAAACCTATATAGGTCCCTATATAAGTGGGAAAGTATAGTCCTACCCCATGAGAATATAGTATCATACACCTCTATATTGTGTATGATCCTATGCACCCTATATGAAATTGACACCCCACTCCCATCTAAAATAAAAAATGAAGCCAACAACATGGCCAACTACTTATGCAAGCACAAAAAACTCAACTAAACAATAATTAATAGTAATACATCATTATCACTACCTCTCCTATGTATGCATGAGGTCACACCAACAAAATATAGGGATGCATAGTCAATATCATCCATACCCATGTCATCCGGCAATGTTACCTGACATCCACTAACTAGCAAGTGTAGAATACGATACACATCCTCTGAAATAATCATAATCTCCCTAGTAAGAAGCCAATAAGTACATGTATTTTCATTCCACCTCTCGCATAAGGTAGTAATCAAATATTTATCTCACTACACATGTCCTAAGTCACACACATGACCCAACCCTACTCTATCCATCATATCTCTCTCATCAGCCAACAAAGGCAATAATCTCAGTATCTCTATAACATAACCTCTATGAAACTCTCTCATCCATACCTTACCCTATAAAAACACCAAAAAATATAATATACATTAGTTAACCATGTCAAATCAATAACCAAGCAAAAACACAATAACTAAAATAAGCAACAACTCAAAAAATCTAGCCTCCAAGACAATAGCACTAGGTATAGGACAATAGTGCTACAACCTAGATAGGAGTATTAGATCCTAGACAATAGCTTTGAAGGAGGGATAGGAGTACTAAAACTAGTCAAAATTCTTAAAAATACTTAAAAATAGTTCAAAAACATCAAAAACTAGCTTCCAAATAGGCAAAAATCAAGTGTTTCAGATACTTACCAAGCTAACCTCCCCACTAGCCTCCACCTAGGCTACCAACTGCTCAAATTGGGTCATGATAGGTGCTCATCTCCTTAGCATATCTCCTACTCTAGAGCTCGAAATATCAAAATAGTCAATGAGCAAATGAATCAGGAGTCAATTCAATTTTCCTATATCAAATAAATTTTCCATTCAAAGTAAAATACCATTTTGCCCATAACTTCAACCATGTAGCTTCATTTTACAAACCATTTTGTTCCATAAAATCATGATGACAACAAATTTGATATCAAGAAAACCTAGATCTATTAATACAATAATTCACCTACCATGTCACACACATCCTATATCTCTCATATGCCTTGATACACAACTTGGTCTTCACTAATCCTAAAGCTCATTCAAACTTTCAATAACTTAGTCTAAACAATTAATCAACTTCTTAAATCAATTCAGGACTATACCAACCTTATTCCTATAATTATGCCACTAATAATCACTTTTTTCTCAACTTCCTCTATCAAAAATTTCATCCCTCTCCCCAAAAGGGGGTATCATTCCTACTATTCTTGTTCATACACTTACCCAGCACACCTATCCACTCTCATATATGGATACACCATGGTTCTTACACCTCTAGCAGTCAAATTATTTAGATTCAGCTTAGATTAGTTGAATTATATAATGATCCAAATTATATGGGTCACTCAACAAGGTTTTTAAACCTCCAATATTTAGATTATTAGATTTAGCTCAGATTGGTCAAAATATATAGTGATTCAAATTACATGGGTCATTTAGCATTACTCAGAGCATTCAGAGGGATATACCTTTAGTTTACAGATACAATGGTTTAGATTATATGGATTCATAATGACTTTGATATATATTTAAACCTGGATACTAGATTTGGGAGCATGTACATTACTACACATCTCACACATATAGCTTCATACAACATGACACAGTTATAGGACAAAATAACAGATTATAGGCATGGTGTAGAGCACAGTGTTTTGATCTCTAGTTTTTCACATAGGACATGGCATGATAGGTCATATCACATGTGGTTATATAGATTACTATACTATGCATACACATCTCTCACATACTGAATTTCGGGGGCATGGCACAAATGTTCATGTTCTTCATCATACAAGATTATATAGATCAGAAAGGCAAAGACATGCCATTCTCTTCTTACACATTTACCATAGTTTCAAATTACACCCAACTATACCTAACATGTCACCAATTTGGACCATATGATCATCATCTATGGTTGTTCCATAACATTACCTAGACCTAGACTACATGAGTTTATGTAAGACAAAGGGTAGACATTAGTTTTGGGCCTTTGAGCACTTCTCAATTCTAGTTTAGAGTATCCAAAGTGGGGGCATGACATAATTTTCCTCTTCATAGTATATATATTTTATGCACACATTATATATTACATGAGTTTATGTGAGATAGAGGGCATACATTAGTTTTGGACCTCTGAACATTTCTCATTCTAGTCAGATTCAACACAGGGGGAAAGCATTGTCTTTGTTCTCCATGTTATACAAATTCCAATTTTAGATTCAATATAGGGGGCATCCATTTTATGTATTCCTTATTTATCTAATCATTATTAATCTTTCCATCCACTTACCTAGCCAAGAAGTGAGTTTGACCCTTTTGTATCACACTTATCTCCACATACATAGGTTTAGTTATGCATTTCCCTTTATTTATTTTACTCTAGTACTTCATTTCATTACATCACTAGATTAAAATGGGGAGAATTTATACACCCTAAATTGGTCAATAAACCACACATATCTTGTATTTTCATAGTCCTTTCATGGGAGACTCTAACTAGAGAATATGAGCTTTGTTCATATTTATCTAGGTCTTTTGTTTTAGTCATCTCAGTCTTGTTACATGCTCTAGACACTTTTTTACCTATTCTTAGCCATACCAAAACTTTTAAATAGTCATTCTACCTCAGCTAGGTCATATTTTATATGTTTTTCCATCTCCCTTGATCCTTAGCCTATAGGACAAGATCACTAGGGTTGGACTACAACACTAAAACCTAGGGTGTCTAGTTTCCAACACTCTTGTCCAATGTCAATTTGAGCCTTAACAGTCAGTTTATTTTGATAGATGGGTCATAACACCTTTATTTGCTTTGTTCCTAAGTTTTCCCATGTTAGCTTAATGCAAATAAATTTTCCAAATTTGAAATAAAAAGTCTCCTATATATGTATGTATGTATGTATGTATGTATGTATGTATGTATGTATCTATATATATATATATATATATATATATATATATATATATATATATATATATATATATATATATATATATATATATATATATATATCACTTACTACTTTGGCACATTAAACATAATAAAAATTAGTCAATAGTATAGCTCAACATTCTGCATCACACATAGATTTACATGTTTGATCAAGGAAGAGCCTAGGTGAAAGTCATTCTTTCATATATCATGCACATTGATTATACATGTTCCCTAAGGGGGAACTACATAGGATCTGATACGCTATCTTGAGGATTAATGTAAGTAGTGATTAGGATAGTAGGGGTTCTAGATCATGCGATCATTCTTCCCCTAACCTAGTTTTTCCCCATTTTTATTTTGATGCATTTGTTTTTTCCATGTGTGTATATAAATATTGAGTTTAGAGATTGAAATATACCTGTATCAATCTTTGTTGACTTTCAGCCTTTGAAATTTGGTACATAGGCTCACACTAACCTAAGGAATAAAACCCAAAAAGTTTAGATCCTTAGGATAATTGTAACAAATGTGGAAAATAGTGTCGGTGCCACTCCTATCTAATTCCAACACTCCTGTCCAATCTAAAAATGAAGTCTAGATCCATATTCTTTATAGTGTCTTAGTCTTGCACCTCAATTACTAACTCCTAAATCATTTATTTCAGTCTATTTTTAGATAAGTTTAATTTTCTTCCTCATGTAATTTACTTGATAAATTTTTTTTTTTACCATATTAAAATATATTTCTCCCTTGCTCCAGACCCCTTATTATTTAGGAATTAAACATTAATTTTCCCAAAAATAATAAAAAATGTGCCTTCCTTACTGTTATAACTGATCATGAAACCATAGACATTTTCTACTTGAGGCCTTGATATCATTGGGAAAATAAACCTAATGTCTTTAGATGGCCATAAACACATTTTAACTACTACCGAGTAATTTACTAAGTGGGTTGAGGTCATTCCTCTCACTTATATCATTGGGAAGTAGATTTACAAAATCATTCATTACTATATCATCTATTGATATGGCATCTTATCACATATTATATCTGATAATGATAGATCCTTTGTAAATAAAAGTGTAAAAGAATTTTTTTTTTAAATTCAAAATCAAGCACAATAAATTCACACCATATAACCCACAAGGCAATGGACAAGTTGATGCATTAAAAAAAACCATTGTATCCATTTTAAATAAGATTTTCAATGACACTCACTATAATTGGCACTTGAAAATCTTTCTTTCCCTTTGGTCTTATTGAACCAGTTATCTAACCCATATATGAGCCACTCCATACTCCTTTGTTAATGGCACAAAATATATTATGCTAGTTGAGATCAAGTTTCCTTGATTACAAGTATATTTGGAGCATATTGAAGATGATGAAGAATATAAAGTCTCAATGTTGAAAGAAGTAGAACTTATTGATGGTAAAAATTTAGTTGCCATAGAAAACTTGTAAGCCTACTAGAAAAAATTGTGGAGAAGTAAATGCATTCTCCCTCAGGTGTTTGATATCAACGATTTGGTCTTGAAATATAACTATAAGAACACAAATGTTGAATGCAAGAAAAAATGTAAGTTCTAACCTAATTGATTTGGACCATATGTTATCACAACAAACTATGGATTAGGGGCATATCAATTGGCTACTCTAAATGGTGAATAACTTCTAGAGCCCATGAACATTGTGCATATTAAGAGGTTCAATGATTGACAACCATTTGAACCATTATCTATAATACCCCTTACTTGGGGCCAACTTGTGCTAAAGTTATTTTATCTTATCATTATATCCTAGACCATCCCAAGATGGACTATATTATTTGATTTGACCTACCTTGGACCCTTCTTTTGAGAACCATATTCTTTTCACAAATATAGATAGTGAAATATTTGGGCCATTGTCACTCTAAACACATTTTATCCTACCTTTTAGTTTCCTCTTGTGGACCATATTCATTATGTGCCATCCTCTTTTGGATCTTATTCATTCTGGACCATTATCTTTGATAACCACATTCTTTTCATACTTTAGGCCATTATAACCTAAACATATTTTATCCTTTGACCAATTATGATCCTGATTATGACTCATAGTCATTATGAACACATTCAATGCTAGTTCTAAAAAACATTTTAGCATGGACAATATTTCGTAGCTTCTTCTATAGATAAGTGAACATGGATACCTTTGCTCATATTTTTCCCATGTTGGATGGTTGTTTAGAGTTATCTCATGTTGCATATTGTTCTCTTATTTTGTTGTTGTTTGGTAAGAATTGTTACCATAGAAGGACCTTACTCTTGCTGATTTATGAACATGGACCGTTGTATCCAGCTTTAGCTATTATTGAAAATTTTACTCGTGGAGGAACATTTCCTTGATTAGTTGGTTCCCCTAGACATTTTATACATATATTATCCCAAAAAACCCAAAAAAAATGGAAAATGAGTGACAAAATAACAAAAGCATTGTCTTACATTTTTGTATATTATGATATCCATACTCTTGCCATTTTGCAAGTAATTATCTCATGTGCTTGCTATTTTTCAAGACCATTCTCATTTGTCCCACTAGATCGATATTTTGTAAATAATTCCCGTCTTCCCATTTATTCTAAAAAATTAATCAATTTTTTTTGGTCATCACTTTTTATCCTATCCCACTTCATGGAGAATTACATTTGGCTTGAAGTTCATTTTAGATCTTGCATCCATAGAAATATGTAGGTGACATACACTTGTCTTGCACATTTGGAATTAGCTCAACCATCCCCTTCCTTTTCTTCTCTTCCCCCATTTCTTCTATGTTATTTCCCTATCATCTAGATAAACTCTATGTCCTTATTTTTATTATGTTATTGTAGACAGTAATGCCTCTACTACATGTTCCTAAACAATTGTTTACAAACTATGCTAACTCTTGTTTTTGTTTGTTTATTTGAGTTTTTATTGGTTTCTTATTATGATTTCTTGTCTCTTCATTTATTTCTTTCTCTTCCTTTGTTGTTTCTTCTTGGTCTTTCATTTTACTATTTGGTTATTTTGTTTTGTTTTCCAAGAACATCTTGATAGTCACATGGAGCTTGATTATTCATATTTTTCTTTCATGTTGTTTATTAAGTTGCTTTTTGCTTTGTTTTTTAGGCATTCTTATTCCTACTTGAGTCTTGATTGTTCATATCTTGATTTTGAGTTAGGTTCATTTATGTTTTTTGTTTTTTGTTTTTTTTTTAATTCAAATATAAATTATTATAACTCTAGTTTTGGTAATTATTATCATTATCCTTAGTTATAAATATTCACATTTGAACTAGATCAGTGAAATTAGAGTGCAATGTCATTATAGGTTATTCATACTTATGATGCATAATTTTATTTTGCTATAACAAGCACTATGTGCTTTTGATCCAAGTCTCAATGTCAATGTAGCTCTGATGATTAGCTTTCAAGTACACCAATGAAACTAGGTATCAATGGCTTATCTCACACCTAACTCTATGAAATACATGTATATATTGGAATAAATCATGAGTCTAATTGAATAGTGGTCAGTTTTATTCATTCCTCATTCCATTTTCTCCCATTTTTGGGTGGCCTATATTGGCTTGAGGTCTATTTGGACTATGTAGGTAGAACTTGGATACATGATGTATCTTAAGTCATCTTGACCACCTTCATTATTTTTTTCATCTCTTTCATTGCTTTGTGGATCCTTGTATGCCTGGTTTTCTATGATTGTTCTAATCATTAGACCATCGTATCTACATTTGCACCTGCTAATTTTTTATCTATGAAATAGGTTATATCCTTGATATTATGCTTTACAAATTACCCTATAGAGGCACAATATTTAAACTATTCATAAATCTAAATCACCCCTACTAGGGAAAACCATTATTTATCAGTGATCAAAATCAGCCCTACTAAGGCATTGCTTTATCAACCAATCAAATTTGTTCTAATGGAGCACATTATTATTTCCTTTCACTAGAGACACACTTATAATTTTTATTCTAATTACAAGCTATATGTACTTTTAACCTCATTCTGGCATTATTTTAGTGTGCAACTTGTCTCGAGATTGATCATTTTGTAAACATGCAGCTTGCACCTTAGCTTTAGGTGTGTTTAAAGTGTGTTGCTTATATTTTTAGATTGTGTCTTTCCCATTCCCCCATCTTTGGGGAGCATTATATTCTAATTATATTTTTATCATTTATGTAATCAACACATGCAAGCATTATCTCATTTAGATTTAATCTATTCCATGGGTTAATATCACTTTCTCTTTCTTTTTGAGAATCCATCTTTCTCTTTCATCCTTGTATGTCCTCTCGAGGGGGCATCATTGATCATTTACTTCTGCCTTATTCTTGAAAAATATTTTATTTGAAAATATTTTAATTCACCTAAATGTATCTCTACACCTTCCCAAATAGGATTAAAATGTAGACATCCAATTCTTAACACCATTTGTGTTAAAATCTTTAATCTTACTCAAAATTTGTGAAAATGCACAATTTGGACAAAAATCACTTAAGTGTGTTAAATGGTTCGAGATTGTCATGTACAATTGATAATTTAGGCTAATGTATCCCTAAATAGAGTAATTAATTTTATGTGATTATTAACTTTTCTCAAATCATTTCAAGTTAAAATTATGAAAATGCATTTTGGTGCTCTAGATCACCCTTTTCTTCTAATTCAAAAGCACACAACATGTGCATGTGTTATTTTGTGTTGACAACATCCTAAATGGGATTATGGTCTATACACAACTAACATCACCTTCTAATTCCTCTCCAGTCAAATTATGACCTAGTATTATGACTTTCTGACTAGTTTGATTAATGAAGTGTCACCAATTTCCAAATAATTGCTTTAAAATTGATTAATATTACGTAGGCAAATTAGATAAAATTATGAACTTAGATAAGAATTATATGGAAGTTATTGAATATTTCTTTATTATAAATTAATTCCTATTAACTACATCATCAAATTACCTAATTTGTGGGGTGGCATCCATAAGCCATAAATGCTATAAATATCAAGATTATGGCTTCCCATGCCTCTTCCAAATATTTATGAAGATATTGATGGATATTATTTACATAATTGGATTAATTCATGGCCACACATCTTGATCTCAATATGGATGATCATGGTTGATCCTAATCAATTTAGAAAATATATAAATAAGAGGGCCAAAACCCCTTTGATTAAGCTTCATTTGTGTAACTTTATTATGCAAAATTATCTCCACGTGCCATTTGTGTGTGTCATTTATTATGATTAATTTTTAATAAGATAGTTTCAAGATAGGTACAACATTTATTTCTATATCATGAGCCTAGTTTTATTAGTGAACAAGAGATGATGGAGGAGATTTTCCTTGCATCATTGTCAAAGACTTAAACACCAAATCAAGGGTAAAATAATGTTTTGAGCCACATTTGGATGGTGGGATGATCTTAGGAAGGTAATATGAATATGTTTTTTCTTTCATTTACTCTTTATTATCATTTACAAACCCCATTTGAATAGGTTGGCTTATATTGTTATTTTCTTATACATTTTTATTGATTTTCTTGACTAATGCTTGATCTAACCATATTTTTAATCCATCTCTACAAAAAATCCATCAGACATGTCTTGAAAGGAGGGAGAACTACTTAAACCCTATACATTATCAAAACACTAATAAACACACAGTAAAGTAGTGTAACCCTATATGCAGCCTCATGAGGTAATGGAGACAAGGAGTTATGAGTAATAAGAGAAATTGTAAAAGGTTTGAAAAAATGTAAATAAAATGACATAATGAGTTTTAACCTCCCATATCACCTATAGTTACCTTGAACCTCAAACCTCAGTAAAGGCCTTTTAGGCCTAGAAACTAGTCTTGAATCCTAGAAGGCTCACACCACCATGAAGACACCTTCAAACTTTCATAGGCATAAATGACACCATGAAAAGGTGTGAAAAGTTGTTTTAAGTCCTAAATGAGTGTTTTAAAGAAGATAAAGGCAATAGAAATGTCAATTTGGTCCTTGGAAGCTAACTCAATGTATGCAATCTATACAACTAGTTTAACCCATTTATTTCAATGCTTATATCTTTCACCACTAAAGGACTTATGCCAACACTCTTACTAGGATATTAAGACCCATATTTACTTAAGATTCATGGAGGATTGATTTTGATTAAGGATATAAGGTTTATGAATCATTGTTAAGACTATAATTAGGTCTAGAATATATGTAGAAGACCACAAGTTAACTTATTTATGTATGTATTCCGACACAAATTTTATATGGGAGCCCAATATTATTCTAAAATTTGAAGGGATAAATGAAAAAAATATTCATGGCAATAATTTTTGGTTTGGAGGTCTGTACTTTATGAACCATCATCAAGATGGTGGACCTCCAAAACCCTCCCTAAACCCTACTACTGACTAGTTTTGAGAAAAGTGAATATTATTGTACAAAAACAACAATGAATCACCATATTAACACTAAAATCATGAAATTAGCTTATAGAGAGTCCTAACCATGGCATCATGTTGTTTGAAACTATATGGAGCTATCCTAAAATTATTATTTTTTTGGGAAAAAGAGTAGAAAGAGAGGTACAAGGTAGTTTAAGAATATGCCAATCATTGGATATGGTTGTTTGGCACTAATTTCACCTTTTAAAAACATTTTATTTCTAAGGATATGCTTGTAAATACCTCTATAACTCTCTTTTAATCAATTAGTCTATAGAAATGAAGGACAAGGTGACCTAATCACCTATTTTGGCAAGTTTATAGATGATTCTTAATCAAAATGACCTATATCATTATTTAAGGAATTTTTTCAAGACTAAAACTAAATTATTCATAGGTTTTCAAAATTCCATGTAGGCTTTCATAGCCATCAAATGTAAACAATTAGGATACTAGGCCTAATTAGCCTAGAAGACCTATTTGGTTAACAAGTGACGATGGAGAATGATGTAGCTAATTGATCGATGAGTTAATTATATATTAATCACATTCATAATTGATCCTTTTATATATTAACCACATGCATAATTTATCCTTGAGTTATAATTCATGCATCGTTGATCCTTATCATGAGTTAATTGATCCTAAAGTAGCAATCAATGCATGAATGACCTTCAAGTGGTAATCAATGTTAAAAATAAGGCATAAAATGCTTCAATATAAGGTGTATTTAGTTAAATAAATCCTTAAATACCTATTTTTAACACCAAATAGATAATTCAGGAATCATGCAAGATCATCAAACATGTAGAGATTATTTGGAGGACTAATGGTAACTAGTTTGTAACTAAAGTGATGTATGAGTTAATGATGGTCATGGATGAGTTTACTTCTCTCCTCTATGACATTTTTATTTTTTTATCCTTGTATTATATATATATAAATTATTTTATGCCTTGTTTAAGTATCCCTCTCTTGGGCATGAGAAAACTCTACCAAGATTGAACTTTGTAACCTCTTGGATTAATAAAATGGATTGTTGTATCTTCTTTATGATTGACTTATAGTGTGTATATAATTTTTTATATGTGTATATGTGGTATGAATCTTCCATTTAAATGTCCTTACCACACATATATGTTTATGAGTTATTTTATGTAGGTTATATGAAGTGTCAAAGGTTGGTGATCAGATTTATAGTGTAACCTAGTTAGAAGTGTCTCAAAGCAGACATCTCTCCATTCACCTTCAAGTTAAAGTCACTCACCATGAATTTCATGTAAAATATTATTCCATAATAATCCTTAGAGATATTATTTTATTCCATTTATGGTTCATTAATTTTATTAAGAATATAATATTGAGTGGACTAATCATTTAAGTACATCACCATCACTAGTCTAGGTTTTCCCTTTCAATTATCTTTCTAATTATTTTCACCCCCCAAATTAAATAGTTTTAAGAAAAGGACTGA
The DNA here is from genome assembly GCA_037957365.1 of Torreya grandis. Taxonomy (NCBI): domain Eukaryota; kingdom Viridiplantae; phylum Streptophyta; class Pinopsida; order Cupressales; family Taxaceae; genus Torreya; species Torreya grandis. Next base: position 719,465 of record JARHVA010003386.1, read on the forward strand.
ATTTCATATATTATATTATATATACTCATAATATATAGGTTTAGTCTAAGTTATAGGTATCCCACAACCTATAGACCAATCCAATGTTAGTCCAATTTTGAAGAATATCTGAATAATCTACTTCAGTAGGGTATAACTTAGGTTGCTAACAGTATGTAGATTATATTTTTGGCATAATGGATACTTAAATTGAAATATTGGTGATATCTTACCTTTTTTTTAGGTTTTTGGATTATTCCTCCTTTTTTTTGGTCTTTGTTCCATTGCAGATTGACCGCATTATCCAAAGAGGATTCTTGAACCTTCTTGGTGATCACACTTTCTTCCTTGAAACTTTTGGTAGCACCTTCTCCTATTTATTATATCTAATTTTTTTTCATTCCTCTTGAAGGAAGTTTTTATTAAGTGGGAATATTATGTAATTTCAACTCCCTTCTTTGCTAGTAAAATGTTCTCTCTAATTTTGTAACCCCAATTTAATTTTAAGGGGGAGTGTTGGAGAATTAAACTTAATTTGGGTCCTTCCAAGGTTTATAGGGTTTTTATAATTCTAAGTTGTGTGTATTTATTGTATTTATAAATACACTTTATTCTTAACTTTTTCAGGTGTCATTCACCTTCCTAATCCACTTGTTGGATTTAGAGTTGCTTACATGAAAATTTTCATTCCCCACTTGGCACACACTTCCATCCACTCTCTAAGGGAATAGGACACAAGTGGAATACATATAGAATGATTTTAATGTAATCATGAGATTATTTTTAACTCCCATTCTTTTCTTCTAGCTCTATAAAAGAGCCCTTCCTCTCCTTATTTCCTCACTATCTCATATAACTCTCTCTCTTATTCTCTTTTGCTCTTGATTTAATATTGTACTTGTATAGATTTTAGTAGCAAGCCTTCTAATAATATCACATGATTTTTTATTTGATATGTTTGGTTTCCCATTTTAAAAATATTTTTCACATTTTTGGTTTACTCCATGAGAGGTAATATTAATTCTTGCTTTCATTAAATTTTGCACTCTTTAATGTCATTGCTAAACAATTTTTGCATAATTCCTAATACATGTTCACCATAATGTTTTATCTAATTTTATATTAATGTAAACCTAATAGAATAAAATTTAAAAAAAATAGATTACTTAATATGTATGATAAAATAAACAAATCTGAGTGTAACTAACATAGTATTAATGATTTATAACAAGATACTATTTATGTAAATATAATAATATGGTACTTAGCTTGTTTCTTGGTATGTATAGGTATTTTATATGGTATATTCATAAACATATATCAATAAAGGGCTTGTGAATGCTTATATCTTGAAAAGGAGTGCCTACACCAAATGGGACAAGTATGTGTTTCTTAGAAGCTTTTGGTGATATAAATCCATCTACTGGAGTGAAAAATAATCTATGTTGACTATGTTGATTTTATTATTATTTATAATATTTCACCCATGTCTACTAACACTTCATATATATATTTAGATACCTAAAATATGATGTGCACAAATTTATTTTCCTTATCCTTGCTTAAAAACCCTATCTATTTACACCACAAAAATAAATACTTTTGAAAGGGGAAAATGGGATAAAGACATGGGTTTATTTGATCCAAACCATCCCATATGGATAATCACTACGTTTATATCTAATAATTTAAAGAGGGAAGTCAAACTAAATGTATTTACCCCGCCTAGTTCAGTGTAAGCAATCAATGTAATACTAGCATGCAATACAATCTTGTGTATGGATTTCAACACTTGAAAAACTATGATTTGACTTGATGTGGTATTTATGCTTAGATTAAAGATTTATCCTTTAATGGGTTTTAGATTTATAAACTTTACGATAGTTATTCTCGATGTGTAGAGTGATTCACAATGATAGATAAATGAGTTTTAGATATGAATAGACTTAGGCTTGATATGTTTATATAACTAACTCTTTGGATATTTTAATCCAAAATAACATGTAAAACCTATGGGATTACCCATATTAATAATTTTAATTTGGGAAAATAATATTTAAAGTGTGAGTGGATAGATCTAGCTCATGTACACAAATCCATAATGTGTCATTATATGAGCAAGAGTCTAGGGAATAGGAATAGCAATATGAGATAAAGAGGTAGTTTAAGAATGATATTAAGTTACTCAAGTAGAGGCTATGGAAATTTGGGAATGTCAAGTCCATTTATGGATGAATTGTCATGGAAGAATGTGAATAAGAGGCATGCATGTGTGCATAAGTCAAATTTTTATATTTTTTTCAAATCAGACATTGTCAAGTTTTACTACCAATTATGATTTTCTACATGCTTTATATAATAGATATTGTAGATATAGATATTTTAATTAGCATAATATGTTAACATGGGAAATATTAGAGAATATAGGGTTAATGATAAAGCAATGAGGAAAACACTAGAATATGAAATTAATATCTAAAGTCTAAAATAATCAGACCCTAAGGTGATAGGAAAAAGATATCCTAAGGTTAATATATTCAATGAATAAGTGTTTTACCAAAAAAATGCACAAATGAGGTTACTATTATGCGCACTTAAGATAATGGAAACTTAATATAATATAATAAATAATAGTAATTAGATCTACCCTGATACATAAAATAATGAATAAAATTATTTTTTAATGATTGATAAATAATAATAATAATCATTAGATAGAGATAAATTAATGAAATTTACATGTACTATAACTATATTTTAAAATTGGAAACTAGTTTCTAGAGCTAATTAGATTGCAACCCTCAAATTTGACTATGATATAGAATTGGGTTAGAATCAGTAGATCATCAATTGTGAACTAAGATATAATTAGCTTCCATTTATGACCTTATAATGTTGATTCTAACCTTCAGATCAATTCTAGCCTTTACTATTTTTTGGTCCCTTAATTTTTTGAGTCTCTTAAAAAAATGATCAATATCCTAACTTTACTTTTATAAATTTATCTTCTTTATTTTATGATAATTTTTCAAAATGTTGAAAGAGCATAGTAGGTGAAAGAGTTAGTGGCATAGGCCTCCCTCTTAGAATTTTCAACTATATATACCACATGGAGTAAAATTAGGGCATAACTTATTTCTAGTGCTTATGAGTGTTCCCAACATAGGTGAGAGAAGGGACTTCACCTCTGCTTCATACATAATAAAATACAACTAAGTGATTCACTAAAAGATTATATTAATACAATATATAATGGCATAAGTCTTGAAATGATGTTGATGAAATTTAAACTTAATATGTATAATCATTTGACAAATGTGTGAAACTCTTAGTAAGACTTGGCAGATGTGCATGTGAAACTCTTAGATATATGTATAATAGGAGATATGATCGATACTTGATATGAAATGATTAAGGGGGTGTGTGTGTGTCTATATATATAAACCATATGAGAAAGTGGTAAGAGATAATAAAGGCACATAAAATTAATCCAAGCCATAAAGGACCCATAAAAAGAAAAGTGTTAGAGCTAATTGTGACTTGGCTAGAATTAGAGAACTGTTGATTGTGACACAATAGGAAAAAGGTGAAAAATAGAGATCAAGTTGAAAAAATGATAATAGACTGGGATATTAGTGATAAAAACTTATAGTCAAGGCCATGATGAGTTTAATGTGGGTGGAAAGTGTCCAAAAATATCCAAATTTACCCAAATATACCAAGTGTGGTAAAACATGATATATACATAATGAAAATGGGTCTTACACCAAAACTACATGTCTATCATGATCATGCCAACTTATAATGACTAAGAGCTAAAAATGGGGAAAGAGGATACAAGTGATTCCAATATAAATGGGATCTAAAACATGATAATCCTATAAAAAGGTATTGGATAAGGATTTTTTAAAGTTATAAGGGTCGATAAGTGGACAAATATTTTGCAATTTGAACCAAATTATCCACACACAAAAATGCATAAAAACTCATAAATAACACTATATAAAGACCAAGAGGACATTGACAAGTGTTTACATAATTCCCACTTTGTGATGTGTGATTATCCAAAAATTATATATTATAACCACACAATTAAAATTAAAGATACATAAAAAGGATACTAAAATTATACTACACATCTGGATCTCAATGGTACCAGGTTGCCAAGTCTTGAAACTTGTAAAACCACTTATCTTTCCTATAAAAAATATGGGTAACTAATAAAAATAGTTAATATTGAATATAAGTTTTTTTTTGGTATTTACCTATACATCAAATAGAGTTTTTGTTTCATTTCACATATTGTAACAAATAATAATCACATTTCTAACATATCACACAAGTAGAATTACACACTCACTTGAGGAGAAAAGTGAGAGAGAATACTAGGACACATTGGATTAGTTGTAAAATATGATTTATAATTTTTTTTCATAATTAAATCATAATACATAAAGGAATAAATTAACACTTATACATATTAAATTAATAAAGGAGAGTTATAGATGCATTCCAAAAGTAAACAACATCATGTTATTAAATATTAAGCAAAAAAATAGATAACACTTGCATCCATTAATGAATGAATTAAGATCCTTAAATTTATTGTACTATTAATAAAAATAATTAAATAAATGTCTCAATATTTAATAACTCTAATAATAATAATAACATCTAGATGATCAACAACCAATAACAACAATAACAACAACATTAAATGAAAATACAAGGTGAGATTTTTTAGGTATAAGCCATCACTTTTTAGTTAAGATGAATAAATACATGCTTATTAATAATTTAAAATCATTTATAAATATATAATATAATAACTACTTTTCATGATTTTTATTGACCATCTAAACCTTGTATTTATGTCAAACTACATTAGATTTGCTCTAGTTGTTTCCCACAAAAAAAATCTTTAATGTTGAACTACTTAAGTATTCAATCCTTTTGCCAATTCCCCTATATTAGTGATCCTAAATTTAAAATATGTGGTTTTCATAATCTATTTCTCATTTACCATGCTTCATTTGTCATTTAGACTGTAGTGCCCTCATCAGTGCATGTTGAGACTTTAGTGGCTGGTCCTTTTGATCCGAGCACTCTAATGTTTCTTGGTACATATACATAATCACTTGTTTATGTTCCACTAGTATTGATGGTGCTTTTTTTGGCCTTCATAAAAATCATGGTAATGCATGTTATGTATTTTTTGGTTTCCTATTCTTTTGTGTGTTATGTATCAAATAAATTCACCTTTTACATCCAACACGTACTAATAAAAAAGTGCACACTTTCATACTTAGTAAAAATTGTGGGCCAACATCACCCAAATTAATCTTGTTTTTCATCCCCTAAAAACCAATAATTTATGTGCTACTCTTCTAAACACTCTGGCCCAATACTCTATATTTTTTTCCTCAAATAGAATCCATATTTATAGTATGACTTGAATTTCTAGTATCCCATATGGCATCTCTATAGATACATTACTTAATATGAAGTCTTGGTCTTTTTTTATTTTGTTTTACAACCTATATTTCTAATCAATTCCTCTCGTATGCCTCACACATTATTATTTATTCATCCAACCCATTTTGTTGTAGGATTTTAAAGATATTTTCCATGTTTTTCTCTTTTATTTGATATTATATTTTATCTTGTCATCACCCTTTTAAATATTTTACCCCTCTTATGTAAGTCCTTTATTTTAAACACTTTTTTTGGATATCTTTATACTTTATTTCCTTCTTGAGCAAGAACACATTAATCAACTCCATTTAATGCACATTTTTTACATATATCTAGTCTATGAGGTTTGTTTTCTCTTAAAGCTCTAATATCACCTTCTCACAGTTCTTAAATTTCTTATCAAGCTCTACTTATGCCTTATATTTTTATTCTAGTTCCATTTATTCAAGAACAATTCTCGTAGCTTTCAACAACAATCTATCCACTACCAATCTAAGCAGATTAATTTTTATAATAAATTATAAAGGGAATCCACCCATTAAATAGGGATCATTTATAGTGATCTTCATGCAAAGTTTTAGTAATTTCACCTCTATGAGTGTCATTTTTTTATCTACCACTACACACTTATTATTATCTTATTATAGTTGTTACATAGTATTCTTGATAGTTGCACCATTTATAACATTCTAATACAATAATTTGGAATCCATCTTTAATAATGCACTAAACTTATATCATTTTTATAGTACATATGATTAATATCATTTCTTCCATCTATGGTGTATGTTATTATATTTTCACATATATCATAGCTGACTCAAACAAGGGTTGATCAATTTGGGTATAAATAATAAAATAATGATTTTATATTTTCTTGGAAGCACTCTCCTCATGAAATAAGTTTGATAGAAAAAATATTCCTCTTGTATGTTATTCTAGACTTGATATCTTATTATTTACTCTATTTCATCACACTCTCTTCTTCACTTAGCTCATATTTTTGCATGGATTTTAAATTTGAAGGGATTTTGACATTGAAGGGATGCAGTAACTTCATGATACTCATATTTTCCTGACATCACCTTTTATTTCCTCAAGCTAGGCTTGGTTCACATAATTCATTTCCTTATCACCTTTTCCCTTATCTATTTTGTTTATAGCTACTTAATACCTTTTTTATTTTAATTATTATCCTCATTATTCATCATCTCTTCCTTTTATGTCCTCTCTTCATTCTTAATCACACACCTAACTAGTGTTCTTAAAACTATCTAAACCTAAATCCTTTTCCAGCATGCTTATGTTATCATCCAACATAATTTCATCCTCCTAAAATGTGTTCACCTCACCTTTCATTAGATCCTCATCACATGTGATATATTAAACTAATGGTCCTTGAGAATTCTATTCATTTACATAATTACATGCCATGCCACTTAGTGGGTCATCATATATTAGGTCCTATTCTAGATTTGTCATTATCAAGAGATCCTTTTTGGGTGGCATGGGTATAGATATATCCTTTTTATGAGGAGTAAAATAATAAGGTCCCACATGTATCTATTATATTCTATAGTGGAGTTTGATATCTTGGCGGTGACATTGTGAGAGGGGTAAGTGGCCATCTCAAATATGAGAATGGCACATTATCTTTGTCATCTTTGTTATCAAAATTATGTAATATGGTCATGTGCTTAGATTCCTTTGTTTTGGTTATGGAATCCACCTCAACTACTATGTGTTCCTTTCTTTATGATCATTGTATTGCTTTGCTTGAATATATTACATTCTATGGCCCTGCCAAGAGTTATTTTATGCACATCCCTTTCTTTCTATTCATTTTGAGGGTGTATTTCCTAGCATATTTAATGGGATTAGCCCGAAAATCATTTTCCAACACTTTATTATGGATTTTATATATTTTGTGGTCTCTTTTGTAATTCATGGGATTTAAGGGATATGAAATTTTAAAAATATGACAATATTTATCTTTTCCCCTTGTTTCCACAAGTACATGGTCAATCATAGTGGAGCCATCATCTGAATCACTATGTTCATCCACTATCACATTATTAGGAAACTTATGTAATGTATTGAGCATCAAAATATCATCATATATTTTCTCATATTTCACCTTCTAATTGAATTTTAATACTTACTTTAATGCACTCTCTAAATAATTAGTTGAGACTTCATATGGAAAATTAATCTAACTAGACATGTTCCCCCTCTCTAATATTATATTTATCAAGGAATTTTGTTATATTAATACAAATTTTTAACATAAATATCATATAATTTTATAATTCTTGTAGGAAATCACCATTCATCACCTAATTCCTTTATCATGTTATCACATCATCTTTATCTTGTAAGTTTTTTTATATGGGCTAAGGTACATGTGATTTTTGTACCTCCTCACAATAAATGAATATAAAAGTGGATGAAACAAAAATTCATAATCATATCCATTCAATAGTATAATTTCATAATTCACAATAAAAATAAATTTGTGATTAATCTAAATGATTCTATTAGCTCATGGGCTTTCTTGGTACTTTCAATAATGTCATCATAGACAAAATTTATAATATTTAATTATACATTCTCAATATTCATCATATACATGATGTATATGTTGGAATAAAAATAAATAATATGGGTGGGTGGGGGTGAATCAGTGTACCAAAAACTTTCTTTCAATTATATCTAATCATTCATGAACTATGAAAGCAACATTGAGATCTAGCAATGCTTAAAGACTATTCACATGAGCATAACAAAAGTAAACACACATATGAGTAGGAAACCATCTAAGGGAAGAAAACCCACTGTGATCCATGAAAAATTATTACATTCATATAAAACAAAATATCAAATTTTGTTGATCACCAACTCAATTTGGAGTACCAAACTCAATGAAGTCAATCACCCACTTGATGAGGCTTTAACAAGCACCTACTTGTAAGGAAGCACCAATTCCTTAAGTGAATAAACAAAAACTCAACCACCTCATGAATTTTGATTACCAAAAATCTACTATGTTGTTATGGTCTCATTTTAATACATACATATATAGGCCTAAAATGCCTTGTATATATACAAGTCTCATGGATACACACCACTTGGTCAGACACGTACATTAAAAATCTTAGTTAGGCCATATAATAGGTCTTATGAAATATTATGAACATTATTTAAATGAAATTTGGACCCCTTTTGGTCTACAACAACTCAATTAGGCCTCATTTCTCTTTTAGGTCTCGTAAAGACCTAATTACATTAGGTCTATCCTCTTAGGATCGAAGCTTGATTCTCTTGGGCCAAAATACACTTATCCAACATCAAAAAACCATTAAATAACTTATATAATGACCCATACTAACCTTATCCATGATTGGTTAGATGTCATACCATGAAATCTCTTTTAGGACAAATTATCCTATTAGACCTATGTACCTCAAAAGTCTATCTTGTAAAAATGAAGCTTAAAAAACCTTAAGCTATTGAAATATAAAAATGAAACGTGTATAAATATTATCCATGACCTTAGGATCATTAGAAAATTCTTTTAACACTTTTACTTAGTAGATAAAGACTCAAAATCATCTCTGCCACTCAGTCACTCAGAACTACCAATTTACCTCAAAACCTAGTCATGGTGACTTAGACCTCAACACCTATGTAGACACTTTTCATGACTCATGATGAATTTAAATGTTCATATGAGATATATATACCATCCTTAGATATAAATATCATATGGTCTAAGGTCAAATATTGGTCTTGTAGACCAATTTATTGACCTTATATCACATAGTCTTATTTGAATCAGATAGGGTATTTTGTGAGCAGCTTTTTCACCATATTCACTAAAATTAAAAACTTATTCCAAACACGAACATGAATTAAAATTCATAAATATAATCTTCATGAAATTTTTTACATAAATATGAAATACTCATACCCTTAAATCCATCTTATCATCTCTACTTGGGTTTTGCACTATTTGCACCATTAGGTTTGTCTATGACTAGCGAACATGGATGACCAAATTAGAACATTTGAAGGATATAACCTATCAAAAATCATCATAGACATGAAAAATGAGTCTCTATATTTTTTCTCATCCATTTTATTTTATTGACCATTATAAATTTTGAGAGATACAACTTCTTGACAAATAAGCCTATATCTATGCATTTTATCTCTCATATGACTAACTACCACCACTGGAGGTACCTAGGAGAGTTGACTACATGATCCAATACCTTGTCTAGTCATTTTAATCCATTTTTAGATAATTTGAGCATTATCTTTCACATCATGACCTTATTAGGGTTTTAGGGAGGTTTAGCATTGGTTTTGGTGTTAACGATTGTCATAAAGGAGTATCCCTTGAATCAAAAACCAAATACTAGAGATATTTGCTAGGACCCTTACCCATCTCTCCTTAATATCTCAAGTTAACAGGCAGAGGTTACATGTGCCAATGAACATATGGAAATGCTTCTTGGGTCTTGAGACCTCATTTTATGAACTTGAAAAGGCCTAAAACACTGATTCATGTGATTTCCTTCAAACTGTGACCTCAAACTTTATGAACATGCCTAAAAAAATTATCTTACCTCTATCTATGCTCACATATGCATACTTGCCTTTAAATCTGATATTCATACCTCATTAGTCTAGGTAGGGTCTAAGAGAGTTCTATGTGTAGGCTTATTCTAAAGGTCCTACCACTATAAACTCACCCTAAAAATATTATGAATGATTCAATGCCTCACATAAATTCTCAAATAGTGTCATACTATATTCACATTTCACTCATTTTCATGCACATACCTCTTCATGTCATGACTAGGCTCATGACTAGGCTTCCTATGGAACTTTGGCATCAATAACCTATACCTTTATGAAAACATAAGACATTAGTTTCCTTAAAATTCTATATTTATTTTTCTATCATGAAATCACTCTCTCATGATAAAACTCTCTCAAAACTCCTTGTCACATCACATACTACCAACTAGGCTTAGTCATCTTTGACAACAACATTCACAAGATGCACCTATTAAATTAATGACAATACTTCAACAATCTCCCCCTTTGTCATTGATGGAAACCACTCTCAAAAACTTATCTCAACAAGAAATTTATCCCTCATTCTAAACTTTATCCCCCTTTAACATAAATGATAAAGAGATGCTTTCGACTTCTTGGATCACAATCCTTACAACCAAAACACTCAGCATATAGGATTATGAGTTTATGAAGCACTATAAAAACATGTTCCCCTATTTCCATACATACCTTCTTATCACTAATCATCTAATCTTGGATCTAATGAACCACCTAATTATCTCCCCCTAAATACTTGACTTCCTTAATGACTGCTAGGGGTAGAAACTACACCGAATTCCTATTTTAGATTTTCAAATGTTGCCTTTGGAAATGGTTTGGTCAAAATGTCTACAATTTAATCCTTTGTATAAATATATTCAAGTTTAAAATTTTGTTCACTTACCTTATCTCTTAGTAAATGATTCTTGATGGGAATATTCTTAGTCCTTGAGTGCATGACAAGATTTTTTGAGACACTTATGGCACTTATATTATCACAATAGATAGGGATAGGGCTATCATACTTCACCTTGTAGTCTTTTAATATCTATCCCATCCATAGTAATTGAGTGAAAAATGAATTTGATGTAATGTATTAAGCCTCATAAGTAGATAATACCATCGATGGTTTCTTCTTGTTTATCCATGAAACTAGGCACTCACTTAAGAAGAAATCTCCTCCACTAGTGCTCTTCCTATAATCTAGACTCCATACCTAGTCTACATTTGTATAGGCTATCAAGTTAAACTCATTAATACTAAGATACCATAAGCCAAAATCCATAGTCCTTTTGAGATACCTAAGTATACTTTTGACTACTTGTAGATGATTTTAATTTGGATCTACTTGAAATATTCCCATAAGGCCTACTGCTTACATGATGTCAGGTCTACAGGCAGTAGTGTATAGACAAATTCTAATCATTGAACAATATGATGTCAGATTGACCTTTGGATATTCATATTCCTTGATCAATTTACATCCTGTGATCATGAGTGTCCTAATTGCTTTGCAATCTTCCATTTCATATTTCTTCAACATCTCTCTTATGTACTTAGCTTATGAAATGAATATACCTCTTTATGATTGATTGATTTTTAACCCAAGAAATAATGATAGTTTTTATATCATGGACATAATAAACTCTTTCTTCATCACTTCTAAAAAATCCTTGTCATATTCTCACTATTTACACTAAATATGATGTCATCCACATAGAAAACTACTATCAACTGATGGTCATCTTCTATATTTATGTATAGATTACTATATGTAACTCCCCTTTTGAATCCTTAGTCTAAGAGACACCTATCTAATCTGGCATACCAAGCTCTAGAAGCTTGATTTAGACCATAAAGATCCTTTTTAAATCTACAAACATAGTCTTTATTACTTGATAATAAGAAACCCTCAGGTTGATCTATGTACACCTCCTCTTCCAAGTTCCCATTCAGAAAAGCAAATTTGACATCCATCTAGTACACATTTAACCCTTTAAACCTTGCATATGATAGAATCAATATGATGGCCTTCAATCTTGATACTAGATTAAAGGTCTCATAAAATTATACCCATTCAACTTGTGCATACCCCTTACATACTAATCTAGCCTTATTCCTAGTGACTTCTCCATCTTCATTCAACTTGTTTCTAAACCCCCATTTTGTTTCTATGACATTCTTATATTTAGGCCTAGGAACTAGTTCCCAAGTCTCATTCTTCTCTTTTTGTTTTAACTCCTCATTCATAGAACCTATCCAAAACTTGCCTTTTCTTACTTCTACATTGTTTTTAGGTTAAATATTAGACAATAGAGTAACATTATCTTGATTTAGGTTACTTATAAGTCTTTTCCTTGTTTTCATACTTGCATCCTTATTGCCAATGAATTATGATTTAGGATGATCTCTTTAAATATGTCTAGAGGGGAATTTTGAGTCTTGTCTTTCCTCAACTTATTATTCTTCATCATCATCTATCTATATTGGTTTTATTTCATTATTTAAGTCCAAATTATTTGATGTATCCTTTGACTATGAGTTTGACTTCTTATAACTTGTCTCATCAATCTTCACATTGGTGATTTTTACTATCTTTTACAAACTCTTATTATAACATCTATAGGTTGAGATCACTGATGAGTATCCCAAGAATATACCTTCATCAAACCTAGAATCAAACTTACCTAAGTCTTCCTCATCTCTTTTTATGAACCATTTTCTTCCAAACACTCTAAAGTGTTCCATAGTAGTAGGTCTACCTTTTCATAGTTCATAAGGGGTCTTATTCTTATTAATCATTATCTATACTCTGTTCAAAATGTAGACTAAAATTCTCACTACCTCTTATATATATATATATATATATATATATATATATATATATATATATATATATATATATATATATATATATATATATATATATATCAACTAACCTTGACTCGTTTATCATAGTTATTTCCATTTATTAAACTGTCACATTATTTCTTTCTACTACCCCATTCTACTAAGGTGACCTAGCTACTAAGAATTGTCTCCTTATCCCATAGACATCATAGAAATAATCAAACTCATTTGACCAAAACTCTCCTCGTCTATTATATCTTAGGAACTTTATCTTCCCATTATTCTCATTCTCAAAATGATCATTGAATGTCTTGAACTTATCAATATCTTCTAGCTTTTCATTCAAGAATGATACCCAAGTCATTCTTGTGTAATCATATATAAGTAACATGAAGTACCTATCTCCCTAAATACTTTGGATCCTTGTAGGCCCATAGAGATCAATGTTTATTAATTCCAAAGGTCTTATAGTAGATTACTCCTTATATCTAAACCTTATTATAGTCTTCTTACCATGTTGACATGCCTTTCAAAGTGTGTTTGTAGGTTTGGTGACTTTAAGCATGTTATTCATAGACTTCTTAGATCTTATATTGACTAGATTTTCAAAGTTTAGGAGACCCATCATTATGTGTCATAGCCAAGATTCATCCATCTTGATAATAAAGCATCTCTCCTTCTTTATTTCATTCAAGACATAAAAATAGCAATTATTCTTCCTAATTTAGCTCTCCTTACATCACACCCTCTATCATGAAAGGTTAATGTGTGTCCTAGGTTTAAAATTTGACTTACACTAAGAAGGTTATTTTTTAGACATTCCACATACAACACATTCTCTATCTTGGTCTTCCCATTGTTTAAACTCAAGATACCCTTGACAACTATATTGGTAGTTGTGTTATCTCTAAATATCACAATACCTGAAGTATTCTTGTTCAATGAGATGAAATTGATCTTATCTCCTATCATGTGGCTTGATAAACCACTATATATATACCATTTCATGCCTAAATATTTAATGTGAAATGAAGTATGAAATATCATAGATTCTTCTCCTTTATTTTTATCCTCCTTCACCTTGTCTATAGGGTCTAACTTCTTGATCCACTTCTCAGTGGTATGACTGTATAGCCATTTATCTTGATTGATCTTCCTCATATGCCTTATATTGAAATCCATTGAAATATAACCTATTTGATCACAATTATAGAATAGAATTTTTCTTCTACCATAGAGATGTGTATTCATCTTATTCCTCCATGAGGAATTGATTCTAGCATGATGTCTAAAGTCCACAACCCTATGTCCATATTGATTGCATGAGAAATAATAACCATTGAAAGGATTCAAATAAATTATATGTTTAATGTTGAATGATTCAATTATACCTTTTTAATCACTTGAAGGAGTTAAGTTCTTAACTTATTGATGATTAACTTGAGTCTCAGATTTGAGAGTTTTCACATAGGTCTTTACTTTGTTAGTAACATCATTCTTGATGATCCATTTTTCTTTGAGGTATAACTCTCTTTGTTTTATTTTTGATCTTATTTGAACCCAAGACCTATCTTATCATGTGGAGAATTTTTAATATTCAAAATATCACCAAGAACTTTAGTACTCTACTAAAATTTATGATGTGTCTTCAACTTGATTATTGTCTAATCTAATTCTACCTTCAAGGACTCCATTTATATTCCAAACTTGATACATTATTCCTCCTTGGTATTAAGGCTTGAATTGACAATCTCAATCTAAGTTTACAACTTTTTGATGATCTCCTCATGTTCATTGGTGTTTTTTCTTAGACTCTCTTCAAAGAGATTGATTTTTCCTCATAACTTTTAACTAATGATATTAGTTTATGATTATTCATTGTTTGAAACTTAAAATAATTTAAAATACTCACAAATTTTGACTCAAGGTTTACTTTAGTCTCTTCTTCATCTGATTATTCATCATCCATAAGACCTTTTCCTTTTGAATGTCTTCAACTTGATTATTGTCTATTGTTATAGCCATGAATAAGGTTTCATTACTATCATGATTACTATCATCATCACTATCAGATGTACTTGTTTCACTTAAATTAGATGAGCTACTATATTCTTTGATATATAAGCTTTTATTGTTCTTTAATGACCCTTTCTTGATTTCATACTTCTTGAAACTCTTTTTTTCCTATTAGGCTTATAGACCTTATCATCACCATGATGTTCATCATATTCTACATCATGCTCACTCTTATCCTTGTTAAGAAATTTAGTTGTAAAATGACCAATATTACCATATTTTAAATAAATTGAATGGTAACTTACCTTATAATTACTTGATCCTTTCATTAGTTTTTTTACAAACATTGCTTCTATCTTGTCATCATCAATGTCTATGTCAACATCATCCTTGTCCTTTTTACCTTGTGACTTTTTATTATCTTTGAATGCATATTCCTTATTGTAAGGTCTTATATCACTTGTTATCATTTCATAGGTAGTCAATATGATATGAATCGCATCCATCTATATTATGTTAATATTTGTTTCTATCTAATTTTTGCTTTTTTCCTAGTTTTGAAAAGAAAGAAACTAGTTAAGAGGGTATGTAGAAAAATCTATTCAAAGATGCACATGTTGAATTCTAGACTTTTTGAGAGCTCATATTTGGCTTGGGATGATGACCTGAAATAATAAATAACTAACATAAACTTGTTTTTCAGAGAATGAGATGGGTCGATTGCCTAACGTGAGCTAGATCCTAGAAGCGAAAACTTTGAGGAGGTTGTCAATCCACCTATTTTAAACACTTAAGTTTGATGAATTAAAATGATATAATTTACATAAAATGACATAAAAATAAAAATAATAATATAAAATAACATCAAATTAATTAATAAAACTAAATTATTTGCTAAGATGACTAAAATAAAGTAGCTAGTTCGAATAATGCTGATGCTGAAAATTGGTTAAAACAAGGTTGTGGTTTTTGGTTTGGGTTGATGGAAAGGATCAAAAGGATAGATTAGTTGGGTTTGGTAAATTTTTAGGGCTGAAAATATACAAATACAAAAATGGGTAAATGGTACAAAGTAGTAAATATGGTAAATGGGAAAAGGGGTCAAGATGGCAAAGGTGTAAGTGATCAAAAGGATGAAGATCGTAAAGGGGTGAAAGAATAAATGATGTGAGGATGGTGAAGGGGAAAAAGGAGTAAGTGAGACAAATGGATAAAGGGAAGAGAAGAGGTTGAGGGGGTTTAAATTATGGAGGTCAAGAAATAAGAGGCCAAGGGAAAGGAGAAAGTGAATGAAATAATTAAATCACAACAATATACCTCAATGCTTGAAGATGTTTGTTGATGATGTTGTTGAAGATTTGTGATCTTATATCCAAGATTATGACCTACTTAACAAGTGGATGATGGATGATGCTCCTAAACCTAAAAGAAAAGGATAAAACCAAAACTCACTCACTTCGGTCAAGGAGAAGGGGGTATTTATAACATTTGATGCCAAGAACCATGACAAAAGAAGGGAATATTGAAATGTGGTGAATTTATCCAAGTGGGCTCATAAGTGGCCATGAAAGATAAGGGGATGAGATTCTCACTTAGATAATAGGTCTTCTACCTAGTTTTTTTGTCTCCTAACTTTCTAAAGAGTCCAAAACGGATAGGGAATTATGCACATGGGCTCATATGGGTCCAAAATACCTTTTACTACTCAAGTTCATCTTTTGGTTAAGTGCCTCATAAATTTTGTCACCATTCTCCATGTGGGTGCATGATTGGTCATGAAACACAAGGGGGTGAGATTTCCACCTTGATAATGGGTCTCCCACTTGGTTGGTTTGTCTCCCACCTTGCACATGAGTCCAAATTTGAGTGGATATCATGCACATGGGCTCATATGAATCCAAAAGACTTTCCACCACCTTATCTTGTCTTTTCCTAAGTACTCATAGAGATATTACATGATTTTGGCAATATTTCTTAAATGGGATGAGGGGAAATTTGACATACTTCCAAGGGTGACCCTTGTGGTATTTAATGATGTCATTAGGTACCTTGGATGAGGGTCCCAAGTGGGTTATGATGTATCACTTAAAACCACCACATTTTTAATCCATGTCACTTACCATATCACCTTCCATTCTACTTCCCTTGTCATTTTCCATGTCACTTACCATGTCATCATGAATAGTGATAGTGGGTCCCATAGTGAATAGTCCTTTTGAATAGTATTTTCAAATAGTACTTCTAAATAGTGCTATGAAAATAGGATAATAATGATTTGGTTAGGTTAATAGGGGTTGGTTAAGGGTTAAGAAGGTTTTATGGGGTTCTAAGGCATTCAATCATCAGAAACCATAAGTGTGTAACTTTCTAGTGTCTACATTTTTCCACTTTTTATTAATCTCTGTTTGAATTAACAAGTTGCAAAACAAAAATGGATCACTTAGTTAAAAGTCAAAGTGCCCCAAGTATGGGAGGAGGTGTTCCCCCTCAAACCTAGAGTTGATGATGTAAAGTAGAATCAAGTGTGGGTTTGATAAGTGAATGATGGGGAAGCACTAGGTGGTACCACAAGGTAGTTGGGTATTCAAGATGCAAACATACATAAAAAATGAGACTAATTATGGTAGCTAAGATCACACATGAACTAAAGTTTCAAATGTTAGTTAATTTATGTTTAGGTCTAGAGGGACATATGTTAGGGGTAATCAATGTAAAACATTAGTCATAGCTAATCACGTCATGCCTATCAAGTGATCTAGACAAGGTTGAGGTTGGTTGTAGGAATCCAAGGTAGGAAGTATTCCTAGGAAACAACCCAAATGGTCAAGTCATATAAAAATGTAGTAGGGAAAGGTTGGTTGGTATGGTCAAAATGGCCTAGGTAAGGTGGTCATAAATAAATTTAGTATTTTGGGTCCAAATGACTAATGTTGAGGTGGACGTAGTCAAATGGTTAGTTGGTCAAAGAGAGTGGTTGGTGAGGGTTGAGTTAGGGGGTGGTTGAGTTGAATCCATATACACTAGGCAAGTGGATGCTACCTACATAGTTCTATAGATGTGATATCTAACAAAACTTTAGGCCAAATGTAGTTCTCAATGGAGTTTAGATGGGATACCCTAATGTGATATACCACATGGGTTAGGTTGGGGTTAAGAGTTTGATAATGGTGAGGTGTAATGGTGTGTATTGGTGAATAGTCACCATAATAATCCCACATGCATTAGGATGAGAAGACACAAATGGGCAAGGTAAAATAAATAAGTGGGTAACAAAAGGCTAAGCATTAAAAATGTCTTATGATGGAGCTAAGCCAAAGAAGAGGTGCCATTGTGAGGATTTTATTCCTTCTAAAATTATGTGAGGGTATAAGAACAATGTTGGCATCTATCACTATGAGATAATTTTTAGGAGGTGAGTGTCTATCAAGATCTACATAGCCTCTTTGGAAAAGGTTCATCACCACTATGAGTTGAGTTGTAAGGGCAGTAGTGAAGTGATGACCTAGAAAGAATTTATTTGATGGTTAAGTTGATTATATGAGTTAGAAATATAATAGAATGGTGAGTGATAGAGGATGGACCTTGCTTGACCCAAGAGATGCATGGGTAGGCTAGACAAATGGTGGCCTTGTCTATATCCTCTATCCCAGTTCCTTAAAACCAAGGACTTTGGGTTTCACTCAGAAGAGGCCATGCTAGCAGGGAACTATGTGGTCTAGGATATTGGTTAGATAGTTAGATAAGATGGGGGGCTTCTACATTGGCAAGCATTTAGGAACTACCACCATCAGTAACAATGGTAGTTTTGGAGGTGTGGTCGTTATAGTGACTCAAGGTTGGAAGCCAATTTACATCAACCAAGTTAAGGTGACACCAACACAAATGACCACTAGTCCCACAAAGACTACAAGATGAAAAAGTAAGTAGAGACATTAGATGTGGCTCAGATGATATAGGAAATAAAAAGACATCATGACAACACATAATGACTATATCAAGATTTCCAGTTGGATTGAGGGTTACATGTCCACATGAAAATATAAGTAAACATGACCATTTCAAGTGGGAAGACTATTCAAGGGAATAAATGACATCATATGACCTTCCCCATTGATGAAATGGATAATTATATTCATGAGGAAGAGTGGGTAGGTAGTCTATTTAAATAATCATGGTAAGAATGCATACCTATCATGAAGTCATTTGGTTTTTTAGGTTGTTTAGAGTGTAGAGAACTACTAGAGATTAAAGATGGTGAAAATGGGAGCAATGGTAGAGATAATTATAAGCCCTCATGACCCAAGTTAATCTACATGGTGAATGTGCATATCTATAAAATATTGAAACACATAATGGTGATAATGGAAGTGGTGTTAAGCCAACAAAAAGAGGAAAGGCACCCATGGCCTAAGATCAAGCCTAAACTTGTATATCCTCAGTAGTTAATAAGGTGAGAATTTCATTGCACAAGGTGTAGGGATGGAGAATATGATGTTTGGCATATCCATTGGGGGAACCCTCATTGTCTAAGGGGATGCATACTGAGGTGGCAATAGGTAGTACCTATGAGAGTAGAACAACCAAAGTAGAGGGATGTAATGGCTTTGATAGTCAAGTTGGGTGAAAGACCTAGAGTAGAGTATGATTCTCACCTAATGGGAATGAATGTGGGAGAGGAGAACATAGTACACCCTTTAGTGGTTGATGAGATAGGGAATGCTACAGATGTTAGTTCAAGGAGTAATCAAGTAGAAGGATGGTTGAACATAAATCTAGAGTCACTAGATAATTGATCTAATGCTTAGGTAGGAAAATAATGCATGTAGAGGCCTTAAGAGAGCTTGATAACTTTGTATGCACTGTGCGATGCTTTGCACCCTTAAATAAAATGTTGCATATTTTACTATAAACATGTACAAAATGTGTTAGATGTCATTTTTTGAATGTTATTATGCTTAGGGTTATGTGCATACTCATGAATATAATGGTAATGGTTATGATTGTGAGGGCTATGGTTGTAATCTTGCTATGAATAATATTAATATTAAAGTGAAGAATATAGTCAAATGTCATAATGAAAATATCACTTGAGCACATTAGGATAAGAGGGTAAGACGTTCCTTTTATGACAAGGACTAAAATAGACCCAAATTGGTCCTAGCTTAATTAACATAAGCCCTATTACTGTGTTGCATGAGCATGATTTGAAGGCTCAAAAAAGGTGTGTTGATCACACTCTATCAAGTACACACAAAATGTGTAGAGTGTTTAAAGGTTAAAGAGGTGATGGATAGGATGAAGGGAATAGTTGGAGAGGGACAAAAAGAGGACCCATGATTAACTGAGAGAGACACTAAAGGAAGAAATGGATGTCTTGGAGTAGGGACCCTAACAAGATTTCATGCATTAAAGTAAGAGAGCAGAGGACATGAGGAAGCAAACATGTATATGCATGTATAAACAATGTGACTAGTGACCACACTATAATGAGAGAGATGTTAGAGTGTCAATGGGAGAAAATAATGGAGATTCAATAGGGGATGAGGTGAAGGCAAACTAGGAGATCGATGAAGAGATAGGTAAAGAAGACAACAAGGTTGTAGATAAATATGAAGGTGGAGAAGGATGGAAGGAGCTAAGCATGGAATATAAGAGGAAAAAAAGAAGGTTGGGAAGAACACATAATGTCATCAAGGGAGATGAAAAATGTGAAATGAAATGGAGAAGAGAATAAAAATAAAAGGTGGAAGATGGGGGTTTGAGTAATGCACTAAATAATGATAGATCGAATAATTTAAGAGGATGGGGAAAGAAGTGTAACAATCATGAAGGGTAAGGGGAAGATGAGAAATATGGGAGGTCATGAGAGGTTTGAAAAATGAATCTAAAAAAGGACAAGGAGAAAGTAGTTTGGTGATGAAAATGAAAAACAAGGAAATATATAGAAGAAAAGGAAAAAAGAGGAAAAAGGAGTGAAATGAGGACACAAAAAGGATGATAGGAGAGTGAATAAGTAGGTGAAGATGTGACCAAGTAAGTATGGATGATGATAGGCAAGGAGAAGAATAATGAAGCAAATCAGAGGCTAGTGTTGGAGATGAGAATGGGATGGAAAATGGGAAGGGGGTTAATAAAAATGAGGGAAGTGAAGGATGAGTGGATAAGAAGGTGAAGAGATAAGATATGTGTTAATCAACTTGTTAGAAGAGATTAACAAGTTGAATGGGTGATTAGAAGAGATTGACAAGATGAAAAGTGGTGAGGTGGTTAAGAAATAGGGAAATACAATGAAAGGGAATGGGATGAAAATGTAGGATGAATATCAAAGATGATAAGAAGGAAAAGGGAGAATTGAAGTAGGGATATAAAGCATGGATACTCACATAGATGCAAAAGACAAGTGAGTACCAAGATGGAAAGAAGAAAATGGGAATGTAAAGTGCAAAAGGCTGGGACTGATAATAAGAGAAGGGAAATTATAGAAGGCTTCTCAAAGGATAAAGACCTAGTTAAAATATAGTTGTGGAGGTAAAAAATAGAAAAGGTGGGGATAGTGGTAAATTGATAGAGAGTGGTGGCACACATAATGAAAAATAGGATGCTATAAGAAATAAAAATCATGTTAGATTGAAAATATGGGAAGGAGGAAAACAAGAACTGAGAATTAGAATGAAGGTGGTTTAGAAGTAGTGGAAGGGAAGTAATAAGGTGGTCACAAAGAAGAGAAGGGGGGAAAAGTATCCCTCGGTGTTTAAGGGAATAAGATGATGTAGAATTGGAGAGGAAAAGAGAGTGACAAAGAGGGTAAAACAAATAGCCAAGGGTGATGGGAAATGATGAAGATGGTGAAAGAAGACAAAGGGGATAAAGGGAAAGGTTGGTAACAAGTGGAGAGAGGGAAAAAAACATGAAAAGTGGGTGAGAGAGTGAGCTATGAATCATGTGCAAGTAAAGGTGATGGGGAGGCCAATGAATGAAAGTAGGTAGTGGCTTTATGGGAGATAGAGGGGCTAATGAGGAAGGTTATCAATCCAAAGAGATTGACAAGCTAGAAAAGTGGTTAAAAGAGATTGACAAGCTGAAGGGGGGGGTGGGGAGGAGATAAGTAGATAAGTGGAGGAAAAGATTTTAGTAGGGAAAATAAAATATATGATGTAGCTAAGATGACCTCAGTAACTAATCACTACCTACATAGTAGAAAAAAACCTCAGGCCAATGTATTTCTCCTAGCAATTTGGTAAAAACAAAAAGGAAGTATTAGGTGATGTTAAAATACAAAGATGCTAGGAAAAATCCCAAGATTCCCTTTAGAGGATGCCCTAAGCATGAGGATGTTATAAGCAAATGGAAATTAATGATAATGAAAAAGGGAAGGTAATTAGTTGTTATTGGTTGAATGGAGTTTAATGAAGTTTAACTAGGGTTGGAGAATGGTGCTCAAATGGGTTGCCCCAATTTGAGGGACCACATGGTCTAGTTTTGTTGAAGGTTTGAAAAGAAATCATGTACATTGAAGGCAAGTTATAGTTGCATATAAAGGTATCCCTATAAGGTGGGTTGATTGATGCCAAATTAGAATGGTTTGGATGGATGATAGTGGTAGCACATAAGTAGGTTAGATGACCATACTAGATGTGAAACAAGACATGAAAAATAATGAGACAGTTTTAATAAAATACATGACTCAATGAGGAGAGAATAATAAATGAGGTGTAATGCCTATTTGTTGACAAGGATGAAGTAAAATAAAACCCAAAGTTGAATTGACTTAAAGAACATAAGCCTTTTGAATTTTTCATGTTAGCATGCATTGGTTGGTAAAACAAGTTTCCTGATCATAGTGTGCCAAGTAAGCTTAAAATACCTTGATTTATAGATAGTGTACATGGGAAATGGGTGATAGGTGGCATAGAAGATAATGGGTAATATGTATGGTAACCTTATGTGGGTTAGTTTTCCCCTTCTAAAGGTGACCTAATAATGATAAAAGACAAGTCCATGTTGTATGGCAAATATAGACTGATCAATGTGGGAAGTATACATGTGAAAGCTGATTGTGGCTTCCAACTTATTATGTTGTTTGAGAGTTGATTATGGTTCTAGCTTTTGTTGTGGTAGTGGGTCTTTTGATTTCTTACTATATATGGGAAGTTGATCGATGTATAAAGATTCCAAGAAATTCCTCTATTAACATAGCCACCCTTCGAGGGAGTAGTCTAAGTTTATTATCTTTCTTTAATGCTCTTGATAGTTGTCCTTCAAGGGAGCAATCTACCTTATATTTGGGAATTTTTATATTATTTTTGGGTAGTTGTCCTTCAAGGGAGTAGTCTGAAATGTTTAAGATATTGACTAAAGTAATATTTTGGTATTCAAATTGGATGTGATTTATTTTAGACATGGACAAGTCTAACTAGGTTCAAAGGTTTTATGATATGAGGGCAAAACTTTGACACAAGAAGGTGAATGATATGTGAAGAGGTGTGATTTTGAGAGACAATGACCATGGGATTCCATCTTGTTAGCTATGAAAAGTATCCATGAGAACCATTCCATGGGTATAGCTATGGTACCCATATTTAGGATTAAGCTATGATTATGGATGTTAATCACATGATTTTATATTGTAATAAATTATCCTCAAAAGGAAGGTGAAGGTTAAAATATCATAATCAAGGGATGAGCTTAAGTTAGACAAAAACAATAAGTTTGATCCTTCTTTAATAGAAAAATGGATGTAGATGTGAAGCATTGAGAGGTTTAGGTTATAGTTTGCCATCAAGATAAGATAAACATAAGCTCTTAATCCATACTTATGGGTGATGATGTAGGGTCCATGCCAACTGAAAGCAAACTTTCATTGTTTACTCTTCTCAATGTTGGTCACATGTTGGTTTTCTTTTAGGATGAGGTATCTTATGTTGAAGTCTTATTGTTTGAGGTGTTTGTTATAAGTTCATTTGATATGATCTTGATAGATATGGAGGTGGGTGAGGGATTATAAATTATGCTCATCAAGTAGCTCAAGATGAGCTAAACATTTTTTATGATAATCTTCTTTATAAATAAGATCTTGTAAATATATGCAAAGAGAGGGAATTTAGAGTTGAAAGAAAAGACTACCTCTGATCTAAAGACTAGAGAGAAGGGGGTATCACCCATAAAGTTTCAAATTCTATTTTGATATGCCCATAAATTAAATGGGACGTGAAAGTTCCAATACCAACCTAAATCACTAACAACTTTGGTTAGTATTTTGTTAAGGATTTTGTTAAAGGCTTCTGCTTGCCCATTTTCTCATGGACAAAAAGGAAAGGAAAAGCTTAAATTGATGGTAAATGCATCACATAAACCTTTTAATTTCTTATTTTTGAAGTATTTTCTATTATCGGTGATGATCTTATAAGGAAAACCAAATCCATAGATGATATGATGGTTGATAAAGTTGATAATCTTCTCCACTTTGGTTGAGATAAGAGGTATAGCTTCCATCCACTTGGTGAAATATTCAGTGGCTGTGATGATAGAGCTATGTCATTGAAAATAATGGGGGTTGATTTCCCAAATTAAATTTAGCCCCCATTGTGATAAAGGCCAAAATTCCTTAGACACTTGGAGGCCATTGGATGGTGTGCCAAAATGTTTCTATCTAATTTTCATTATTTTCCTAGTTTTGAAAAGAAAGAAACTAGTTAAGAGGGTATGTAGAAAAATATATTAAAAGATGTGCATGTTGAATTCCAAACTTTTTTAGATATATTATTTGGATTGGGAGGATTAATTACAATAATAAATCACTACCACATACTTGTTTGTTAGACAACTAGATGGGTGGATTGCCTAGCATGAACTAGATCCTAGAAACAAAAGTTTTCTAAGAGGCTGTCAATCCACCTACTTTAAACACTTAATTTTGATGAATGAAAATTATATAATTTGCATAAAATTACTGAAAATGAAAACTAAGAACATCAAATTAATTAATAAAACTAAAATATTTACTTAGATGACTAAAATAAAGCAACTAGTTTGAATAATGCTAATGCTGAAAATTGGTTAAAACAAGGTTATGGTTTTGGGTTTGGATTGATGGCAAGGAGGAAGTGAATGAAATAATTAAATCACAACAATATACCTCAATGCTTGAAGATGTTTATTGATGATGTTGTTGAAACTTTTTGATTATTTTGGCATAGTTTTGTTTCTTTGTGCTCTTATCTCCAAGATGATGACCTCCTTAACAAGTGGATGATGCTCCCAAACTTGCAAGAAAAGTCTCCAACCAAAACTCACTCACTTGGGTCAAGGATAAGGGGTTATTTATATCAGTTGATACCAAAACCATGCCAAAAGAATGGAATAGTGAAATATTCTGAATTACTCCAAGTGGGCTCATAAGTGGTCATGAAATACAAGGGGGGAGATTAACACTTAGATAATAAGTCTTCCACTTGGTTGTTTTGTCTCCCAACTTGATAAAGAATCCAAAATGGAGAGGGAATCATGTAGATGGGCTCATATGGGTACAAAATACCTTTTACCACACACTTTCATCTTTTAGATAAGTGCCTCATAAATTTTGGCACCATTCTCCATGTGGGTGCATGATTGGTCATGAAATACATTGAGTGAGATTCCTACCTTGATAATGGGTCTCCCACTTGGTTGGTTTATCTCCCAGCTTGCACATGAGTCCAAATTTGAGTGGATATCATGCACATGGGCTCATATGAATCCAAAAGACTTTCCACCACCTTTTCTTGTCTTTTCCTAAGTACTCAAAAATATACCCCATGAATTTTGGCACCATTTTCCAAGTGGGATAAGGGGAAATTTGACATACTTCCAAGGAGGACCTTTGTGGTGCTTAACGATGTCATTAGGTACCTTGGTTGAGGGTACTAAGTGGGGTATGATGTCTTACTTCAAGCCACCTCATTTTAAAGCCATGTCACTTACCATATCGCCTTCCATGTCTTCATGAGTAGTGACAGTGGGTTCCACAGTGAATAGTGACAATGAATAGTACTTTTGAAAAGTGCTTTCAAATAGTAATTCTAAATAGTGTTATGTGAATAGGAGAATAGTGATTTGGTTAGGTTAAGAGGGGTTGGTTAAGGATTTAGAAGGTTTTAGGGGGTATTTATGGGGTTATAAGGCATTCAGTCATCAAAAAATGTAATTGTACAATTTTCTAGTGTCTATATTTTGCCCCTTTTTGTTATGAAAATTTGATTTAACAAGATGAAAAACAAAAATGGATCAGTTGGTCAAAGTTCAAGATGCCCCAATTATAGGAGGAGGTGTCCTAATTGATCTACATTAGCCTAATGTCCATGGACTATGTAGGCATTGCTTGACTTCTAAAGGTAGTTTGGCCATTGACAACTAATTACCCTCCCCTTTTTATTCTCATTAATTTATGTTGATAGTAGTTCCATTATGATTTGGGCATCCTATAATATGGAAGATTGGTATTTTTATTATCATCCTTGTATTTTAACATCACCCAATACTTCCTCTTTATTTTTCCCCAATTGTTGGGAGAACTACATTAGCCTAAGGTCTTTTTGGACTATGTAGGTAGTGCTCAGTTACTAAGGTTAGCTTAGTTGCATCCTTTATTTTTTTTCCCTCCTAAAATATCTTCTTCCACTTATCTACCTATCTCCTCCCCACATTCCCCCACTTCAACTTGTCAATATCTTTTAACCACTTTTCCATCTTGTCAATCTATTTTAACACAAGGATTGATAGCCTTCCTCATTACCCTTTCTTATCTCCTATAATGTCACCACCTACTCTACTTCATTGGCCTCCCCATCACCTTTCCTTTTGCATGATTTTCAGCTCACTCCCTCACCCACTTTTCATGTTTTTATCCCTCTCTCCACTTGTTACGAACCTTTCCCTTTATCACCTTCATCCTCTTTCACCATCCTCATCATCTACCCTCACCCTTGGCTATTTTTTTTACCCTATTTATCACTCTCTTTTCTTCACCAATTCCACATCATCTTAGTTCCTTACACATCGAGGGATAATTTTACCTCCTTCTCTTCTTTGCTACCACCTTCTTATTTCCCTTCCACTAGTTCTAAATCACCTACATTCTAATTCTTAATTATTATTTTCCTCCTTACCATCTTTTCAATCTAGCATGCTTTTTATTTCTTTTGTTTCTTCTAGCATCCCATTTTTTTCTTACATGTGCCACCACTCTCTATTGATTTTACACTCTCCCCAGCTTTTCCCTTTATTTTCCACCATAACTAGATTCTAACTAGGTCTTTATCCTTTGAGAAGCCTTTCACAATTACCCTTTTCTTCTTATCAGTCTCAGTCTTTCACACTTTACATTCCCCTTTTCCTCTTTCCATATCAATACTCACTTGTATTTTGCATCTGTGTGAGTATCCGTGCTTTATATCCCTGCTTCAATTCTCCCTTTTCATTTTTATCATCTCTAATCTCCATCTTGTATTTTCATCCCATTCCCTTTCATTATATTCCCCTATTTCTTCACTACCTCACCACTTTTCAGATTGTCAATCTCTTCTAATCACCCATTTAGCTTGTCAATCTCTTCTAAGAAGATGATTAACACATACCTTATCTCTTCAACTTCTTATCCACCCATCCTTCACTTCACCTCATTTCTCTTAACCCCTTTCCCATTTTCCATCCCAATCTCATCTCCAACACCACCCTCTAATTTTCTTTGTTATTCCTCTCCTTGCCTATCATCATCCATGATTACTTGGTCATGTCTACACCTAATTCTTCACTCTCCTATCATCTTTTTTGTGTCCTCATTCCAGTCCTTTTTCATCATGTTTCCTTTTCTTTCATATATTTCCTTGTTTTTCCTTTTCAACACCAAACTATTTTATCCTTGGCCTTTTTATAGATTCCTTTTCAAACCTCTCATGGCCTCCCATATTTCTCATCCTCCCCTTACCCTTCATGATTGTTACACTTCTTTCTCCATCCTCTTCAATTCTCCAATCTGTTATTCTTAAGTGCATTCCTCAAACCCCATCTTCCACCCTTTATTTTTCTTCTCTTCTCCATTTCATTTCACCTTTTTCATCTCCCTTGATGACATTTTGTGTTCTTACCAAACTTCTTTTTTTCCTCCTATATGTCAATGCTTGGATCCTTCCATCCTTTTCCACCTCCATCTTTATCTACAACCTTGTTGTCTTCTTTACCTATCTCTTCATCCATCTCTTGGTCCACCTTTATCTCATCCCCTATTGGATCCCTATTATTTTCTCCCATTGGCACTCTATCTTCTCACTCATTAGAGTGTGGTCACAAATCAAATTGTTTATACATGTTTGCTTCCTCATGTCCTCTGCTCTCTTACTTTAATGTATGAGATCTTGTCAAGGTCCCTGCTTCAAGACATCCATTTCTTCCTTTAGTGTCTTTATCATTTAAGCATGGGTCATCTTTTTGTCCCTCTCTAATGATTCCCTTTTCCCTATCCATTACCTCTTCAAAATTTAAACCCTCTACACATATTGCATGTACTTGACAGAGTTTGATCAACACACTTTTTTTGTCCTTCAAAGCATGCTCATGTGACACATTCATAGGGCTTATGTTCATTAATCTAGGTCCACTTCAGGTCTATTTTTAGTCCTTTTCATAGAAAGAACATTGTACCCTCTTATCATAATGTGCTCAAGTGATATTTTAATATGGCATTTGATTATATTCTTCACTTTAGTATTAGTATTGTTTGTAGTGAGATTACAACCATAACCCTCATAGTTATAACCATAACATTCATGAATATCCACATAACCCTAAGCATAATACCATTCAAACAATGACATCCAACAAATTTTGTACATGTTTACAAAAAATTATGAAATATATTATTTAAGGGTTTTAGGCATTGCACAATGCATATAAAGTTATCAAGATATCTTAAGGCCTTTACATATATTATTTTCCTACCTAAGCATTAGACCAATTATCTGGTGAATCTATACTTACATACAACCATCCTTCTACTTGATTACTCCTTGAACTAACATCTTTAGCATTCCCTATCTTAGCAACCACTAAACGTTGTATTCTATTCTCCTCTCCCACATTCATTCCCACAGGGTGAGAATCATACTCTACTCTGGGTCTTTCAACCTACTTGACCATCACAATCATTACATCCCTCTGATCTAGTTATTTTTCTCACATATATTCTACTTATTTCTACCTCAACATTCATCCCCTTAGATAATGAGGGTTCCCCCTATAGATAGGTTGAACATCATGTTATCCATCCCTACCCCTTATGCAATGAAAGTCTCACCTTCTTTGTTGCTAAAGAGGTAAGAGTTCAAGCTTGAGTTCAGGCTTTGGATTCCTTTCCTCTTGCTATTGGTTTAAAAACACTTCCATTATCACCATTATGTGTTGTAGTATTTTATAGATATGCACATTCACTATGTAGATTATCTTAGGTCATATGGGTTGCTGATTATTTCCACCATTGCTCCCATTTTTTACCATATTCAACCTCTGGTATTTTTTTTCACCCTAAACAACATGTAAAACCAAATGACTTCACGATAGGTATTCATACCATCATTCTTTAAATATACTACCTACCCATTCTTCCTCACCAACATGATTATCCATTATACCAATGGAGAAGGTCATATGATGTCATTGATTCCCTTGAATAGTCTTCCCACTTGAAATTGTCATGTCTACTTACCTTTTCATGTGGGCATGTAACCCTTGATCCAACTGGTCATCTTGATATAGTCATTATGCACTATAATAATTATTTTTTATTTCTTTTATCATCTAACCTACATCTAATGTCAATGTTTCCTTTATCATCTTATAGTCCTTATGGGTTTGGTGGTCATTTGCATTGGTATCACCATAACCTAGTTGATGTAAATTGGCTTCTAGCCTTGGGCTACTACAATGGTCACACCTCTAAAATTTCCATTATTATTGGTGGTGGTAGCTCCAAAATGCTTACAACTATGGAGACTCCCCCATCTTATATAATTATCTAACCAATATCCTAAACCACATAGCTCTTTTCTAGTAGGGCCTCTTCTAAGTGGAACCCAAAGTCCTTGGTTCCAAGAACTGGGATAGAGGATGCAGACATGGACACTATTTATCTATCCTCCCTATGTAGCTCTTAGGTCAAGAAAGGTCCATCCTCTATCACTCACCATTACACCATGTTTATAACTCATATAATCTACTTAACCATCAAATAAATTCATTGTAAGTCATCACTCAGCTACTACCCTTAAAACTTAGATTGTATAAATAATGAACCTTTGTCAAAGAGACTATGTAGATCCTGATAGAAACCCACCTTATAAAACTCAACTCATATCAATCAATGCCAACATTTTAATTATACCCTCACATAATTTTATAAGGCATAACCTCCTCATAAAGGCACATCTTCTTTAGCTTAGCTCCATCTCATGACATTTATGATGCTTAGCCTTTTGTTACCTACTTATTTATCCTACCTTACCCATCGATGTCTTTTCATCCTAATGCATGTGAGATCATTATGGTGACTATTCAATAATCTAAACCATGATAACTCACCATTATCAAAATATCAACCCCAACCTATTCATGTGGCATATCACATTAGGGTAGCCCATCTGAACTCCATTGAGAACTACATTTGGCCTAAAGTTTTATTAGATATACAATCCATAAAATTATGTAGGAAGCATCTACTTTCCTACTACATATGGAGTTAACTCAACCACCCCTACCTCAACCCTCACCAACCACTCTCTCTAACTAACTAAACATTCGACCACATCAACCTTGACATTGGTTGTTTAGACCTAAACTACTACATTCCTTTCTGACCACCTTGCCTAGGCCATTTTGACCACTTCAACCAACCTTGCCATGTTGTATTTTTAAATGACTCAACCATTTGGGTTGTTTCATAAAAATACTTCCTACATTGAATTCTTGCAACCAACCTCAACTCTATCTAGTTCACTTGATAGGCATGACCTGATCAACTATGACTAATGTTGTGGACCGATTACCCCTAACATATGTCCCTCTAAACCTAAACCTAAATTAACCAACATTGGAAACTTTAGTTCATGTGAGATCTTGGATATTGTACATAGTCTCATTTTGTGTGCATGTTTGTGTCTTGAATACCTAACTACCTTGTGGCACAACCTAGTGCCTCCCCACTAACCACTTATAAAACCTGTACTTGATTTTGCTTTACCTCATCAAATCCAAGTTTGAGGGGGAATACATCCTACCATACTTGGGGAATCTTAACCTTCAACCAAGTGATTTATTTTTATTTTTTAGCTTGTTAATTCAAAGCTGCATAATAAAAAGGAGTAAAATGTAGATGCTAAAAAACTATACACTTATAATTTTTGATGACTAAATACTTCAAAATCCCCTAAAGACACCCTAAAACCTTATTAAACCTTAACCAATCCCTCTTAACCTAAATAAATCATTATTATCCTATTCACATCACACTATTTAGAATTACTATTTAAAATCACTATTTAAAAGTACTATTCACTATCACTATTCACTATAAGACCCACTATCACTATTCATGATGACATGGCATATGACATGGCAAGTGACAAGGGAAGTGACATGAAAGGTGATATGACAAGTGACATGGCTTTAAAATTATATGGCTTGAAGTGAGACATCATACCCCATTTGGGACCCTCATCCAAGGTACCTAATGACATCATTAAGCACCATAAGGGTCCTCATTGGAAGTATGTATAATTTCCCCTCATCCCACTTGGAAACTAGTGCCATAATTTATGGGGAATCTTTGTGAGTACTTATAAAAAGATAAGATAAGGTGGTGGAAAGTTTTTTAGGCTCATATTTGCCCATATACATGATATCCACTCAAATTTGGACTCATGTGCAAGGTGGGAGACAAACCAACAAAGTGGGAGACCCATTATCAAGGTGGGAATTTCACCCCTTGTCTTTCAAGACCACTCATGCACCAACATAGATAATGGTGCCAAAATTTATGAGGCACTTAGCTAAAAGATGAAATTGAGTGGTAAAAGGTATTTTGGACCCATATGAGCCCATCTGCATGATTTTGTCTCCATTTTGGACTCTTTAGTAAGTTGGGAGACAAAACAACAAAGTGGAAGACTTATTAGCTAAGTGGGAATCTCCCACCTTATCTTTCATGACCACTTATGAGCCCACTTGGATAAATTCTTCACATTTCACTATTCCCTTCTTTTGGTATGGTTCTTGGAATCAAATGTTATAAATACCCTCTTCTCCTTGACCCAAGTGAGTGAGTTTTAGTTGGAGCCTTTTTTTGTAGGTTTGGAAGCATCATCCACTTTTTAAGGAGGTCATCATCTTGGAGATAAGATCATGAAGCAATAAAACTCTACCAAAATCATCACAAAGCTTCAACAATATCATCAATAAACATATTCAAGCATTGAGGTATATTGTTATGATTTAATTATTTCATTCACTTCCTCCTTTCCCTTGGCCTCTTCTTTCTTGACCTCCATACTTTCAACCCCCTCAACATATTCTCTTCCTTTTATCCCTTTGTCTCACTTACTCCTTTTTCCCCTTCACCATCCTCACATTATTTATTCTTTCACCCCTTTATCATCTTCATCCTTTTGATCACTTACACCTTTGCCATCTTTACCCCTTTTCTCCTTTACCATATGTACTCCTTTGTCCCATTTGACCATTTGTCTCTTTATATATTTGTATCCCTAACCATTTTCCAAACCCAACTAAGTTATCCTTTTGATGCTTGCCATCAACCCAAACCCAAAACCACAACCTTGTTTTAACCAATTTTTAGCATTAGCATTATTCAAACTAGTTGCTTTATTTTAGTCATTTTAGCAAAGAATTTAGTTTTTTCAATTAATTTATTATTATTTTTGGTTCTTAGTTTTAGTTTTCTATCATTTTATAAAAATTATATCCTTTTTATTCATCAAACTTAAGTTTTTAAAGTAGGTGGATTGACAACCTCCTAGAAAGCTTTTGCTTCTAGGATCTAGCTCATGTTAGGCAATCAACCCATCTACTTGTCTAACAATAAAGTGTGTGGTAGTGATTTATTATTGTAGGTCATCCTCCCAAGCCAAAGAGGAGCTCTCAGAAACTCTAGAATTCAATTCCTACATCTTTTAATAGGTTTTTCTACATACCCTCTTAACTAGTTTCTTTCTTTTCAAAATTAAGAAAAAAGCAAAAATTAGATAGAAAGTTTGTAAAGGATTCCCCATAGTATGGTGTAATGAGAGGTAATCTGAACAAATTTTCTTTGGGAATTCCTAGAGAGGTTGGGAGCAATGATGCCTAGGTTGAGGTAGTTAAAATTTTGTTCATACCAAATGGCAGATGCGGATTCCTCCACATTACAAATGGTGGGGAGGTCAGATTGGTAATAAGAGGGTGTAGTAAAATGATGAATGGTGGAAAATATTTTATAATTGGAAGGCTGGGAAGGGATCTAAGAAGCAATGCAAGCCATTTTATCTATGAATTTATTGGTAGATTAGGGAATAGATTGGATCAAGTTACATTTTAATGATGTTAAGAGTTTATCAAATAAAATAATATATTTCTATAAGACATCATTCTTACATTGATAGGATCCATTAACTTGGTTGACCACAAGCTAGGAATCAACAAAGACATTGATGGTCTTAATTCCCAAGGCTAGAATGGTTTAGAGACATATGACTAGGGCTTCATACTCAACCATATTATTGGTTCATTCAAAATCAATTTTGAAGTAAAGAGGAAGGGTTTCACCATCGAGAGGAATGAGAATAACTCCAACACCCCCACCTTGTTGGGACATTAAACCATCAAAGAATATAGTCATTTGGTAGGTTATGTCTTCTTGGGAAAGAGTACTGATGGATTCATCTGGGAACTCAAGAGGAAGTGGTTAGTGATATTTCAAATGTGATTTGGCCAATTGGTTGGCAATGACTTGCCCTTTAATTGACTTTTTCTAAAGGAACTCAAGGTCAAATTCTGCTAAGGGCATAAGCAACTTGGCCATTGGCTAGTTTTGGCATGGCTTGAAATGCATGTAATTGAATGGATCGGTGTTGGTTATGAAATAGGTTTTATGGTTAAGAAGGTAGTGGTGAATTTTTGTGGCCATAAAATTTAAGGCTAAGCATAGTTTCTCAGTATGGGTATATTGAGTCTCGTATTCTACAAGTTTGTGACTAATGTAGTATACAACTTGATATCTATGTTGTTTATCTTAGTGAGCCAACATTTCCCATAGGGAATGATTGGTGGTAGAGATATATAGGTGAAAGGGGTGGTAATCCTTAGGAGGGATGAGGACAAGTGGTGACAAAAGGTACTATTTGAGTGATTTAAATGATTTTTTACAATCATCATTCCATTTGAAAGAGACATCCTTCTTTAGAAGGTGATGGAAAGGTTGGAACTAGTCTAAATGCTGGGAAATGAAATGACAAATGGATTGAATATTTTATTATAGGCTATAGAGTTTATTAATGTTGGTAGGATGAGTCATCTCCAAGATTACCTTGACCTTGGTCAGGTCTACTTTGATTCCTTGAAGGGAGATGATAAAGCTAAGAAGCTTCCCTAAAAGGACCCTAAAAACACATTTTTTAGGTTTAAGTCTTACATGGAAATGCACTAGGTGTTCAAAAATAATGCTGAGAACTTTTAGATGATCTTGGAAAGATTTTGGTTTTCCCAAGAGATCATTGACATATTCCTCTATGATGGTGTGGATAAGATTATGGAAAATGAAGTTCATTGGCTCATTGATAAGTTGTACCAATGTTTTTTAACCTTGAAAGTCATGAATTTTTAGGAAAAAGTTCCCCAAGGAGTGGTAAAGGTGGTTTTATGCTGATATTTAGGAGCAATTAAGATCTAATTATAACCCAAAAACCCATCCATGAGAGATAACATCTCATGTCTAGCTATAAGATCAACAAGCTGGTCAATACTAGGTAGAGGAAAGTCATTCTTGGGGTAGGAGAGGTTAAGGTCATGAAAGTCCACACAAATACATAGAACCCTAGTGTATTTGGTGATAGGTATGATATTTGAGACCTATTAGGGGTAGTCAATGGGTTGAATGAAGTTTAAAGATAAGAGACACTAAAGCTCTTCTTTGATGAGAAGGGCTATGCAAGGATGCATGCATCAAAGTTTCTATTTAATATGATTGGCATCACAATGAGTGACTATGTTATGGGTAGGGATGGTGGGGTCAATCCTAAATATATCAATATAAGACAAAGTGAATGCTATGCTATGATCTTGGAGGAAAGAGGAGAAGTCCCAAAGTTCTCTAGTATTCAGTGAATAGCCTAGTTTGACAACATGAGGGTTATCCAAAGTGCCTAAGTTGATATTCATGATGGATTCATTCAACATGGTTGAGGATTCTAGAGGAAGGGATTTATGGACTAAATAATCCAAGGTGCTAATGTAGGTGAGAATAGAATAATCATCTTGATGTTGGATGGTGTTGATGGTAGGAGAATCATTTTCTACCATTTCAAGATTGATGAGAGGAAGGGTCTAGATCTATCCATCATTTTGATAGGTCAAGGGGACTAAACTAACGATATTGATCCCAAAAAAAAGTGAGGAATGATATCAAAATATTTAGACTTTGAATGAGGTTGGGTTGGTAAGGAGGGGATGTCTTCCTTGATGGTGTCAATACATTTGGGTGAATTGGTGGGTTCTTCAGGTGGTATAAACCCAAGGCCAAATGACTAATGAGGTTGTTGGGTTTTGATCGAAGGTAACTCATGAGGTCTTTATTCATATCAGCCTTGACCAAATCCCTTCCAA
This sequence comes from Torreya grandis, assembly GCA_037957365.1. NCBI lineage: Eukaryota > Viridiplantae > Streptophyta > Pinopsida > Cupressales > Taxaceae > Torreya > Torreya grandis. The sequence continues at coordinate 755,309 of JARHVA010003386.1, forward strand.
GCACACCTATGAAGGTATAATTTAAAAAATGTTTTGTCAAGATAGGAAAAGATAGAGGTGAATGGTTGGGTGGAAGAGGTAGTGGTAGGAGAAAGAAGTGGCTGATCAAGTCCCCCATAGATGAAGTTTGTTTAATGGTTAGGTGGACTGAAAAAGATGATGGTTCTGATGTTAGGTTTTTAGGAAGTGTCATGTTTGAGGTTCCCATATTTTTTAGGAGTAGGTAATACATCCAATGCTAGAAGGTGATACTCCCCTAACAAGAATCATTGGAACATAGATCCCAAAGGCTCCTCTATGGGGATCTATGAAGAAGGGATGGATAAGCTAGTTGACACTTTATTGATGGTTGGTAGTTGGGTTGTAACTACTAAAGGTGATTTGAATGGGTGTATGAGGATGTCATTGGAGTGATAGGTCATATTACATGTTGAGAAAGGATTTGGGTCTACTTGGATATTGATGACCTGGCCCTCATGCTCAAACTTAATGCATCAATAGAGGGTAGAGGGAACACATTCCATGGAGTGAATCCAAGGTCATTCCAATAAGATGTTATATTTTAATTCTCCTTCCACCACATATAAGATTTTAGGGAGTGTTCAGGGTCCCACATAGATATGAAGGATGATGGTTCCCAAGGTAGTGGCCATAGTGTCATTAAAGGATCAAAGGACCATTATGGATTTTGACATGATATTGCTTGATAAGTCAACTTGGCCACACGCATAGGAGTATATGATGTTAATTCTAGTTCCCCCATCAATCATCACGCTTTTGACATGGGTTTGGTTGATGTAAGTGATAATAAAGAGTGGGGGATCTGGGTCTTTGGGGTGGATGGAGGGTATTTTTAAAATTTTAAAGGTGACAAGGTTAGAAGTTTGGAGGGTACCCATAAATGTGGCTATAGGTTGAGGGTTAGTAGGTTGGACCTCAATTGATTTCAAGGCCTTTATGAGTGCTTGGTAGTGAGAGGGAGAAGTATAAATCAGCTCATACAATATCATTTTTTCTAGGGTCTGGTGAAGCTACTTAAAGATAGCTTTCTAAATAGATATTGCATATGGGTTGGGGTATGAGGGTTTATATTGGGGGGCACCTAAGATAGACACCTTAGATTTTATTCAAGATGGAGATGTTTGGGTGTGGTTTTTTTATGGATTTGAAGAGGGGTATGTTTAAGGAATGGACACCTTAGTCTTCCCTTTATCCTTTTTTGTGATCTAGTGACCACATTGATAGTATGGATAGAAGTAGAGGGTGAGGTAGTAGAGTGGTTAGACTTTCATTATTAGGTGAGGGTGGAGGAGTGGGTATGGATGTTTTTTAGGTTGGTATGGGTGACATATGAGGTTCATCTATTAATAGATCATCCTCATAATAAAGGTAGTAGATGAGAGTTTGGAGAGCTTTGCAATTCTCTGTATCATGGTCGGGTGTCCTGTGGTATAAATAAATCAAATTTTATATTGAACCATGATGTTTTGGGATGTGAGGGGTCAAAGGTTTTGATGGGTAGTAATATCAAGGAAAAGTTTTTCAATAATTATTAAATAATGGTTAGGTAAGACTCATTTAAGGGTGGTAAAGGTTTCATAGTTCTTGTTTTGGGTGTGGAGGTACAAGGTTGTTTGGAAGTAGGTTTGGTGATAGGTGTCTTAGGAAAGGTGGTACGCTTTGTTGATGGTTTTGGTTATGTAAAATGGTTGATGAGCTAGAGGTGGAGGATGAAAAGTTATGTGACTTAAATACTAATGGTGTAGTAAAAAGAGGTGCATTAGGAAGCAAGTGTAAAGGTGTAACCAATAGAGCTAGTGGGGTTTTGGTAAAAATAATAGGCTTCATGATCAAAAAAGATGGATGAGGACCTAAAATGGAGGGTGAGGTTGAGGGAGGTAAAATTTTAGGCTTTGGGCCTTTGGGTGGTTTTACCTCTTTGGCTTCTTTAGTTGTTGGTTTTGGAGGAGGTTTGGTTACTTTAGTTGTCTTGGTGGGTTTAGGTGTTTGAGGTTCAGTTAATTTGGAGGAGGTTTTGGTTGGCTGGGTAGAGGTTTTGGTTAGTTTATAAGGGCTAGGTTAGTTTTACAAATAATTTTTTAGGGGTCTTGGTTTTATTCCCTTACCTTTGTCTTGGTTTTTTATGGAGGGTTCTAAAATTAGAGGTTTGGTGGATGGAGTTATCTTTTCTTGTGAGAGAGCTTTCAAAAATGGAATGGATGGTTCTATAGTAGAGGAGATGGGTGTGGTTACGTATATCAAAGGTGTGTATATGGTTACTTCCTATATTTTGATGTCCAAAAGGGTAGAAGGTAAATCTACTATTTCAATAAGTGGAGAGGGATTGGTAGGTTGGTGAATGGGTTCTTTATCAATGAGTGTATCAAGAACCATGTTAATAGTATGGGTGTGAGAGTGGTTTGGAAAAGGTTTCCTAAATATGTTAAGGGCTTGGTTGGGTAGTGCATTGGGGTTTTATAATGTAATCTTCCTCTTGTCAATGAGGTATTGGACAAGGTATTTGAAGGTATTTCACCTATCGATATCATGTCTTATGACTCGGTGAAAGGCACAATGGTCATTTTTGTTATACCAACTTAGGATGGGGTGAGAAGCATCAAAATATTGGGGTGGTTTAATTGGTAGAAGTTGGATGATATTGGATTTTAATAAATTTTCCAAAATAGAAGCATAAGGTTCCCCAAGTGGAGTTAATTGCTTCTGATTGTTCCAAATTTGGCTCCTTTGGTTTTGGTTTGAGTAATTAGAGGTGTTAAAGGTTTGGTTCCTTATATTTTATTGGTTGATAGATGGTGGTGGTGTGGCTTTGAGTAAAATATCATTTGTGGTTTCTTTTTTTTTGGTATTGGGATTGGTTTAGTGGTTTAGTTTAGAAGAAGAGGGCTCATTAGGCTTGTAATTTGAGTTCTTTTTTTTCAACTTTAACTTTCCTTCATCAATGGCTTTGTTCTCTAGTTTGTGAGTCATGGTAAAAGCTTCATCAAATGTCTAGAAGCTTTGGACATGTAATGTAGATGAGATATGTTTGTTGCATATCCAAGTAAAGATCTCTATAAGTTCAAGTTAAAGAAAGGAAAAATAAAGTTGGCTAATTAGGTTCCTCCAATGAGCCACAAAATTAGTAATGCACTCATCCTCAAATTTTCCAATGGAGTAGAGGTCGGTAATGGAAACATTCTTGGATATATTGATTGAAAAGTTATCCAATATGTTTTGATCTAGTTGGTTAAATGAGAATATGGAATGTTTGGCTATGGCATGATACCAATTTAATGCTAGTCTAGATAATGACATAAGAAAGGTATGGAGGAGAAGAGCATCATCATGGGAAATTAAGCAGCATGAATGCCAAAAAGCTCTTAAATGTTTTTGAGGGTCTTCTTTATTATTAAACTTGGTAAAGTTTAGAAGTTCCCATTGGGTTGGGTAAGGTCTAATGGGGACCGAAGGGTGAATAGGCTCATTGAAAATTTGATCATAAGATAGGAGATTATGGGTTCCAAAGATGGATGACTCAAGGGTAGTAATATTATCCATGATCAACTTCATGAAGTCTGCTTGAGGTTGTTGGGATGTGTAGTTATATGGTATATTTTTTTTGAGGTTCGACAATGTGTGAATAACTAGTAGATGGTTGAGATGACTGCATGTACTGGTATGTGGTCCTTAGAGGTTGGGTGGAATATATATATTAATATGTGGATGTTAATGGTTGGGTAGATATGGGTGGTTGGGTAGTGGGAATATGCCCTTGTGGGTTATGGAGATAACTAAGGTCACTTGTTAGGTAGGAGTGGTAGTTGGGTTAGTGGCCAATGGACGGGAAGTGACCCTTGTGCTAATTAGTGGTAACATGGAGGGTATGGACACCACAAGGCTTGTAAGTAGAGTAGCATTTGATAGATTGGAGGTAACTAGAGGAATATGGGTGGTGCTATAGGTAGGCACTCCTATCTTGGGGGAGTGATTAGTAGGATGCACAAGGGTAGTGGTATTTTAGGTGGGTTGGTCTTGAATGGTAGTTTCAAAGGGGTTTTTGGTTGATGATAAGGTTTGGGTAACTAAAGGTTGAGTAGTACCCATGGTAGTGGAGGTACTCCCCATGAGGTAAATCTATGAGTGGGGTTGAAATCAATATTTGGTAAGATGTAGTTCTAAGGTAATGTTATAGGGCCATGTGATTTTTGTTTAGTAAAGTGACAAAATTTATATCTCCTGGGATTATCTAAATAGGACTTTTCAAAGAGTGAAGGGAGTCTACGAGTTCAGAAACATGTTCCATAGATGGAGAGGTAGAAGAGATTGGTTGACTTGGTGTTGGGTTTTGTTCCTCAAGGTCCCTTTGTTTTTAGTGAGTAATAACCATACAAGAATATAAGAAAGGGATGATAGATTGTCACACATCAAAAAAAAATCAATAAAAAAAGATTATAGGTAAAAAATGCAATCACTATGAGTATGTTAAACCTTAACATTTTAATTATCTCTCTTTTGGCTTATGCTTTAGAAAAGTGTGAAGAAGAAATGGGCTTGAATGGGTCCTATAAAGCCATCTATGTTTGGTTTTAGGTTGCATTTAGGTGCTAAAAAATAAGTCTGTATTGGATTGGGTGCATGGCTTGATACGTGGGGCTTGCTCCCCTCACATCACAATCTCGTAGCTAGTGCAGGTGCTTAGCTTTTATGCCATTTATCTATAGTTTATACTCAACTAGAGATTTTAGTAAATTATCACCTCAATGATTAATTCCAAATACAATACCTAGGAGAGGGTAAGGTTATCCGCCAGGTGATGAAATCCTAGTCATGCCTTGTCTCAAGTGTGTTTGATGTTTTTTTTAGTGTAATTTTTTTGGTTTGTGTAACATTTGTGATGCTAATATTAATTTTCTTTGCTTAATTAATCTAGATGAACTAAGATAAGCAATCAAGCAATGAATTCAAATTAATTTTAAACCAAAGCAAAAATTTAGATTTCTTTGAATGAAAACAAAAGGTTCTAAATTCAACTTAAATGCAAGATGAAAATGTAATTCCTAATCCTAGGATGATTTCCCCCTTTTTTGGTTTTTATTTATTTTTAGAAATTCAAGAAAATAAAATTTAACTTGTATAAAAAAATGCAACTAAAAATGTAAGAAATAACACCTAATGTGTAAAGAATGAAACTAAATGAAATTTTCACTAATTAAAAATGTCCTAAAACAACTAATGAACCCAAGAAAACTCAAGGGTCCCATCGATCATGCCAAAAATTTTCTATTTAATTTTTTTTTCCTAATTTTAAAAAGAAAGAAACTAGTTAAGAGGGTATGTAGAAAAACATATTAAAAGATGAGCGCATTGAATTCCATACTTTGTGAGATATCCTCTTTGGCTTGGGAAGATGACTTGAAATAATAAATCACTACCACACACTTATTTGTTAGATAAGTAGATGGGTGGATTGCCTAGCGTGAGCTAGATCCTAGAAATGAAAGCTTTCTACGAGGATTTCAATCCATCTACTTTAAACACTTAAGTTTAATGAATAAAAATGATATAATTTGCATAAAATGATAGAAAAATAAAAATAAGAACAAAAACTAACATAAAATTAATTAATAAAACTAAATTATTTGCTAAGATTACTAAAATAAAGTAGCTAGTTTGAATAATGCTAATGCTGAAAATTGGTTAAAACAAGGTTGTGGTTTTTGGTTTGGATTGATGGAAAGGATCAAAAGGATATATTATTTGGGTCTAGTAAATGGTTAGGGCTGAAAATATACAAAGATAAAAATGTTTAAATGGGAAAAATTAGTAAATATGGTAAAGGTTTAAGTGATCAAAAGGATGAAGATGACAAAGGGGTGAAAGAATAAATGATGTGAGGATGGTGAAGGGGAAAAAGGAGTAAGTGAGATAAAGGGATAAATGGAAGAGAAGAGTTTGAGGGGGTTTAAATTATGGAGGTAAATAAAGAAGAGGTCAATGGAAATGAGTAAGTTAATGAAATAATTAAATTAGAATAATATACTTCATTGCTTGAAGATGTTTGTTGATGTTGTTGTTGAAGATTTATGATAATTTTGGAATATTTTCATTGCTTTTTGATCTTATCTCCAATATGATGACATAATTAACAATTTATGATGATCCCAAACCTAAAATAAAAGCCTCCAACCAAAACTCTCTCACTTGGCTCAAGGAGAAGGGGGTATTTATAACATTTGATGCCAAGAACCATGCCAAAAGAAGGGAATAGTGAAATGTGCCAAATTTATCCAAGTGGGCTCATAAATGGTCATGAAATATAAGGGAGTGAGATTACAACTGAGATAATAGGTCTTCCACTTGGTTTTTTTGTCTCCCAACTTGATAAAGAGTCCAAAATGGAGAGGGAATCATGCACATGGGCTCATATGGGTTGAAAATACCTTTTACCACTCACTTTCATCTTTTGGCTAAGTTCCTCATAAATTTTTGCACCATTATCCATGTGGTTTCATGAGTGGTCATGAAATACAATGGGATGAGATTCTCACCTTGATAATGGGTCTTCCACTTGGTTGGTTTGTCTTCCACCTTGCACATGAGTCTAAATTAGGGTGGATATCATGCACATGGGCTCATATGAGTCCAAAAGACTTTCCAACACCTTCTCTTGTCTTTTCCTAAGTACTAAAAAATGTGTCCCATGAATTTTGGCACAATTTTCCAATTGGAATGGGGGGAAATTTTATATACTTGCAGGGGGACCCTTGTGGTTCTTAATGATGTCATTAGGTACCTTAGATGAGGGTCCCAAGTGGGGTATGATGTCCAACTTCAAGCCACCTCATTTTTAATCCATGTAACTTTACATATCACCTTCCATGTCAATTCCCTTGTCACTTGATATGTCAAATGTGATGTCACTTACCATGTCATCATGGATAGTGATAGTGGGTCCCACAATGAATAGTGATAGTGAGTAGTACTTTTGAATAGTATTTTCAAATAATACTTTTGAATAGTGCTATGTGAATATGATAATAGTGATTTGGTTAGGCTAAGAGGTGTTGATTAAGGGTTAATAAGGTATTATGGGTTATTTAGGGGGTTTTAAGGCATTCAATCATCAAAAATTGTAAGTGTGTAGTTTTATAGTGTCTACAAGATCTTTGATATCCTCCATAGCAGACACCTTTGAATCAAACTTAAATTTTAGGGATCTCAATACCTTTTGTACTAATATTTATTATTATAAATTTTATCAAAAAAATTTTATGACATTTACCACTTCATCTACTCTTAAAATATAAGATATAATGTTTTCATCCTACTTCATTCTCAGACTTTCAAACTGCCTTTAGTGGGTTTACAGCTTTGCCAACTTAACTTTGGTGTATCCTTTATATATGGTATGAAAATTTTCCCAAATAAATTTATTTGTATCATAATTCATGACCTTTACAAATTCTACCTCTAAAATACCACACAAGATGACATTCATTGCCTTTTCTCACTTGCCTTCTTGCCTATTACGTTAGTTGATGGTGTATAAAGTGGAGTGAATAAATAAAAAATAGATTTAAAAATGTTATATCCTAAGTAAATTAGATAATTATTAATTATAATGTTACAAAATACATAGTTATTCCTACTGAAGAGAAGATCCTTATTGGTTGAGAAACCTCCTTATACCTGATGACTAGATATGTTTGTGCTTCTAGAATATCCTTTAAGCTGTTAGGTCTGATTCAAAGGACCATGATCTAATACCAATTTTTGGAAGAAAAATCACTAAGATTGGTTTGAATCTTTTTACCAAAAAATTTCTTTGAATTATATCCAATCATTCATGAACTATGAAAGAAACATTAAGATCTAACAATGCATAAAGACTATTCACATGAGCATAACACAAGAAAACACACATATGAGTGGGAAACCCTCAAAGGGAATAAAACCCATTGTGATTCCTAAAAATGGTATATTATAATATTAAAAAAATATCAAATTATGTTTATAACCAACTCAACTTGGATCACTAACCTCAATGAAGTCAAGCACCCACTTGACTAGGCTTTAGCAAGCACCTACTTGCAAGGAAGCACCAACTCCTTAAGTGACTCAAAACCAACTCAAACACCTCATTAATTTGTATCACCAAACCTATAATCTAATATTATTTTCTCAGTTAAATACCTCCTTCTAATCTCCTAATAATTATTTTTTTCACTTCAAATATATACATATATAGGTCTAAAATGCCTTGTATATATACAAGTCTCATGGTTACACACCGCTTGGTCAGCCACATACATTCAACCTCTTAGTTTGGACATATAATAGGTCTTATAACATATTATAAACATTATTATAATTAAATTTTTACCCCTTTTGGTCTGAAATAACTCAATTGGGCTTCATTTGTCTTTTAGGTCTCATGGGGACCTAATTACATTACGTCTATCCTATTAGCATCAAAGATTGATCCTATTGGGCTAGATGACCTTATACAACAATAAAAAACCATTAAATAACTTATATAATTAAATATAATGACCTTATCCATTATTTTATATACATGTATCCTTTTATCATACCATGAAGGCTCTTTTAGGACCAACTATCATATTAGGCCTGTGTACCTCAGAAGTTTTTCTTGAAAAAATAAAGCTTAAAAACCATTAAGATATTAAAATATGAAAATTTAAACATGTATAAATATTATACATTAAATTATGTTAATCACCAAATTCTTGGAACACGTTCACTCAGGAGATAAAGACACAAAAGCATCTTTGTAACTCACTCACTCAGAACTACCAATTTACCTCAAACACTAGTCATGGTGACTTAGACTTTAAAAACATGTGTATACACTTTTCATGATTCCTGATGCATGTAAATGGTCATATGAAATATAAAAAATATCCTCAGGTATAAATATCATATGTTTAAATGGAAAATATTTATCTTTTAGACTAATTTCTTGACCTTATATCACAAAGTCTTATCTGAACCAGACAATTCATTTTGTGACAAATGTTTTCACCATATTCGTTGAAATTAAAAAATTATAAAAATAATTAAAATTAATAAATAGACTCTTCATTCACTTTGTTTCATCAATTTGATATGCTCAAACCTTCAAATTCATCTTCTCATCTTTGCTTAGGTTTTGCACTATTTGCATTATTAGGTATGTCTGTGACTAGTTAAATTGGATGACCAAATTAGAAAATTTGAAGGATAGAACATATCTAAAAATAATAATTAACATGAAAAATTATTCTCTATCTTATTCTCTCATTCATTTTATTTTCTTGATCAATATAACTTTTGAGAGATACAACAACTTCTTGATAAATAAGCTTGTATATGTGCATTTTCTCTCTCATATGACTAACCACCACCACCTTGAGGTACCTGTAATATTTGAATACATTTTAAAATAGATTTTATATTCATTTTAATCCATTATAATCTGATTTGAACAATATCTTTCACATTGGGTCCTTATTAGGGTTTTAGGGAAGTTTAACACATGTTTTAGTGTTAACGATTGTTCATAAAAGACTGACCCTTGAATCTAAAATGAATTTCTAGAGACATTATATAAGAAGCTTCCCCATCTCTCCTTAATAACTTAGGTTCCAATTTATAGGTTACACATACCAACGAATGTCTAAAAGTGATTTTTGGGTCTTGAGACCTGATTCCTGTGAACTTGAGAAGGCCTAAAAGTCTGATTCATGCAATTTCATTCAAACCATGACCTTAAAATTTATGAACATTATTAAAATGAATTATCTAACCTATTTTCATGTTCACATATTCATACTTGCCTTGAAATCTGATCTTCATACCTCATCAGGCTAGGTAGGGTCTAAGAGAGGTTTAGATGTAAGCTTAGTTTGAAGGTCCTACCCCTATAATCTCACCCTAAAACTCTCATGAATTCTTCAATGACTCACATAAATTCTCAAATAGTGCCATAAAATCTTCACATGCCTATGTTCATTCATTTTCATGCACATAACTCTTCATGTCATGAGTAGGATTCTTCTAAAAATTTTCAATCAATAACTTGTACCTTTATGCAAACTTAAGACATTAGTTTTCTTCTAATTATCTATTTTTATTTGTATCATGACATCAATCTCTCATTATATCACTCTCTCAAATCTCCTTGTGACATCACACATTACCAACTAGGTTTAGTCATCTTTGGCATCAACCTTCACAAGATGCAACTTTGACATTAATGAATATACTTCAACAATATAAATATTTATTGTTAATATTGTTCCACTAGTAAGTTACACATAGATTTGTGTTGACTAAGTAAGCTAATATATGGGTGATCAGATCCTCTACGTGCCTAATAGAAAAATTGAATCTATCCTTGTATTTAAACATCTTGGTGACATTTTTTATATCTTTGGTGTTTTCCAACATATGTTTAATATATTATCCTATACAAGTTAATCCATTTGACATTTTTATGAATCATGGTGTTATTTTCCTCCTATACCTGGTATAAAATATCCCATTCTCATGTACACATAAAAGGAAAAACCTTAAAAAATTCTCAAGTTTTCCAAAATATGGCTACTCATAAAGCTAAATCACTCCAATATTTTCTAAATCAATCTTAACCTTATAATTATACACCATCATTCCATATGCACCCATTTTTTTCATTATAAAATGCATTCATTTTTAATCCCGACTCATTATTCATCATGTGGTGGTTATAGTCTCTTATCCTTCTTTGATTTACCTTGGAGTTCCATTCCTCACTGCATAAACATTATTATATAAACTACATTTTTATGATTTTATTCAATACATTTTCTATGTTGTTTACATCCAGTTGTTATTTTGTTACTTGTTTTATGGTAACCCCATTTCCCCTTCTTTATTTGACATTTTTTATGTGATCCTTTTTTTTGTCTACTATGACAATTGGTTTCATTTTTTATAACATCCTTGGTCTCTATCCTCTTTTTAAAACCCTTAGTTGATCCACTATTACACACCCTAATTTTTTTCCTTAGATCTAAGCTTTAATAATATTTGATGGTGGATGTTCTATATTTAACTTCTTTTCCTCCTATATTTAACCTAATTTTAGTCCCTGAGCTTGAATTCTGTTGACAATCTATTTATGTTTCAACTTTATTTCAATTTATCACTTTAAATGTACCTAAAATTTTCATTTTATTCACATTTTTTACATGCCCTAAGGGTTTTTTTCTCTTTGATTTATGGTTCTCCTAAATTTGAAAATTATTAAGTGATTAAAGTGATATTAAAGGGTTATTTCATACTCCTAATTGATATTAATTATGCTAATGGTTCTTGTTATTAGGTTTCTTTCACCATTATTGAAATTTGTGTACACCCATCTTACCTCATGGTGATTTCATCCTTTCACTACTTCCTTTAGGAATTACCTAAACATTTTATTGCTTCCTACATTCTTGTACATAGCACATAATCCCATTTTTTGCACTCCCATGCCCCAAAGACCTCATGTATTTGAATACTTGATCATGTACACATGGGCTTCTATAAAATATTACTAGATGATGTGATCCTTTGTATTTCAACCTAAACCACACTAATTATGCACATGCCTTCCAATGTATCAATTAGTTTAGAGTTTCCTATTCAAATGTGCACATAACATGTTCAATAGATATCCCATTTTTTCTCACCTTTCTTGCATGAATGCACAAGATTTATTCATGTAAAAATCATCCTAGGACATGAATTGTGTAATAAATCACTATTTTATACAACTAATAACTTAATAATATTTATTTTTTTGACAATTAACATTAGCTTACTAATAATTAGTTAAATATAGTTTCAAAATGAAATCATTCAGTTATTACACTTTGAAATTATTTAACGATCATTCTAATTTTTGTCGTAGAATAAATAAAATAAAACAATCACTCAAAGTATAATAAATATAATGTTCACAAATCAACTTCACACATGGTACAAAAACTACATGCTTACACAATAAATATTTATTTCAGATGAAAGTACTACATAATGAATTGTTCTAATTTTACATTTAAATGATAAACAAGCATGACTAATAAAGTAAAATAAGGTACCTATTGTCACCAAATATCTCACCCTAGAAGAAGTTGTTTAATCCTACTCTAATAATTTGGAAACATTTTTATATCTCTACGCTTGTGGGTTGCTTATAGTAGAGGTAGACCTATAGGTTTACGGGCTATCTCCCTAGATTGATCCTTAAATGCTTATCACCTACACTAACTGATTTCTTGTATGAAAAAGGAAATAAGTAAAAATGAAAGTAAGATAATCTAAGGGGTTGATACACCATAAATATCTCCATAATATTAGCATACATGTGCATTAAGATGCAAGACTCACAACACTAATAGTAGAATCTTGAATTACTTTAACATTAGTATTTTAGTCATGGAGGTGATATGCATTAAAATACTCAAGGTAAATGAACTAGATATCAGTTACAGACACTATGGTTACTTTTACACTTAAAAATAGACCCATACATTTGACAACACTTCATGTGACCTACTAGAGTGGAAAAACTCACATCAAATATGGAAAGATTGAGAGAAAGTAAGGATGGATATCAATCACTTGACTATTCACTATACATCTCTTCACACACTTTGAGCAAGATAGTTTATGAATTAAAAAAATATTTCATATATTATTAAAAGGTGAAGTACAATATATAACTATCAAGGATTTACCATGTTAGGTGTGGATTTCTTATATAAGAGCCAAAATGGCTTGCATTTATAGAATTTGAGAAGAGAGAGAATAAAGTGGAGCTCAAGGGTCATAATGCCACATGTCAAGGAATTAAATTAGTTATATTATATAAGGATGAAGTGAATTATAGAGTTTTGGAAGGTCCTATTGTAAAAATTTCCATGTGAAGCATGAAAACTTCTCTAAACTTGGTATAGGGGTCTTCAAATGGCATCTTGAAATTGCCTTCATGATTAGGCATATTTTAACTACTCAAGATCATACTATGGATGGATGAAACATGTGCATTATCAAGGAGGGGTTAAAAACACACCACAATATTCATCATATGTGTCCCTAATTCATGGCCTTCTTATGGACACTTGTTCTCACTATTTACAATCATTTATTAGCCCTCTTTCACTCATTCTTTACATTTCTCACCCAAAGGTCCTTCATTTTCTCAATAAAATCCATTTATTGCATGATATGACACCTATATATAGTCCATTTTCCTTCCCTTACATGAATTAAAACTTAAAAAGTACAAAAACAAATTTTTCCTTCTCTCATTTGACAGTCACTCTCCTTACTCACTATTTGCCAAAGATTGCCTAAGATGAATGACTTAGAAGATATTTTTATGTGATTTTATGAAGTGATAAATTAATACGGAGAGTTAAATTACATCCCAATTTACCCCCTCTAATTTTTTTACCTTTTCATTCTGCTTTGTACCTATAATACACATAAAATATGTCAAAAAAACTTTTTTGTACCATATCCATACAAGTAGGGTACATACCAATATGAAGGGAAGGATACTAAAAGATTTATTTATAAGTATATAATATTTTATAGGTTATAATACACCTTTTTAATTCATTTCCACTCACTTATTTCTAATCAGGTCAAAATCCAAGGTTTAGGAGGGTTTTAGAGGGTTTGGACTCTTAAGGATTGTTCATATAATCCTAACATCCAACCTCCCAATAAATTCCATAAATCCTTGGGTCACCATGAAATATGTCCATACTAGTGTGAGGTTTCAAAGATGGCCTATCAAGCTTGGGAGTGTATTTTAAGTAGGCCTGAGATGTTTTTAAGACAAAAAATGACTTTTTTTTATTTCACCTATATACCAATAGTTTAAAACAGCCTTATATCTCTCCTTTAAATTCACACAATGCATTTGGAAGGTTAAATTGGTGTTATAAATGAGATTTAGACCCTATTAGGGCTTTAGGCCTAGTCTAGACCTAGTAGGGCTAAACTATGTTCATGACCTAAAACCTTCTCTACATGATTTATCATAACTTTGAGGCATCCCCTATGATATTTCATGTTAAATAAATATATCTACACTCTTATTTAAATTCTCCAATCATTCTCAACACATCTCCTTATCACTTACCTACCCCTAATTAGAGTCTTGCATCTCTAGGAGTGCCCTCTATCTGAGATAGAACAAAGGACACTTCCCTTATCTACTCAACCAAAATGAGGTTGTGAGAGGTTAAAATATTTATTGAGGACCATATATAATAATTTTAATAGATATAGCATACACCTAGCACCTTCAAACATTATAAAATCCAAGATAGACTTTGTATGACAGTGATTGTGTAGAGACTTTGGGTCATGATTATAGGTTGAAGGTTGAAAACCTTTTTAATAAATTTCATTATCATAATTACCATTTTATATGATAATCACCACTATGATATTTGTATCAACATGATCAATTTATCCTAAAACCTCTGTCAACCATTCATCTCTTTTCCATGGTCTCTTCACAAGTTGATAGTCAAGAACTCTAACCATACAGATTTTAACTCTAGGTTTGAGATCAATGAGAGATTGACCTAACTCTATTATAAATTTTAATGGATAACATATTTCTATTCAACCTCCTATATCCTCCAATTTGGTCTAGATAGATCACTTTTTCATTATAGGGCTATTGCAACCTTAACTCTCTTCAAGTACTAATGCATAATTATAGGTGATCTTTTAGGCATTGAAGGTCCTATAGGTTGAATTTATGCCTAATACATGTGTTTTTCCACTTATTGATGGACTATTTAGGTTTTACACATACTCCTTCATTTAGTGATATCAATCTCAGTTCTTAGATCCCAAGAATTACCTTTCCTTCCTCAAGACTTGTCATCAAGGTGCCAATGTAGTTGTGGGTTGTTATTGGTTGGGAGAGGTCACCTTTAGGTGTCAACATACTTGAACACTATTCTTAAAAATATTTTTAAATTTCACCAAGGTCATTAATACTATATCTACTCCCAAGAAGACCATTTATTCATCTAGGACTAGGCAATCTCTTCTCTAGTCATCATAGCTAGTTTCTAAGAAACTCAGTATGGTTTTAGGTGGTCTTCCAGTCTAGAAACCCCTATAAGTGGTTATCTCTATCAAAAAATAATCATCAATCCCATAAATTACTCTTTGGATACTATGAATATCATCATGTCATTTATATCCAAATGGAGTCACTTGTTTTCAGGTTATGTTATCAATTATGTCACATGGTGATGTAAGGCCATTTGAACTTAAACTACTATAGAGTATACTAAAATTATACAGTGAGATAATGCTTAAGATCTAAAAATTTATATATTACATTATTTTAATTTAAAAACAAACCTATCATGTCAAAACATTACCCCTATGTGTGGGCTACATGATGGAAACCTCTAGACTAATTTACACTTCAAGATACTCCACCATGAGAGGATCAAAAGTAGGGTAGAATCCCTATTTCAAAGAGTCTAAGGTAAAGAATCCATTTATCAACTTTCTTGACTTATGAGAATTTATTAAATTCTATTTATCACATTATGACTCCACCATTTTCATAATGGTACTATCCATGTTTATAGACCTTAAACAAAGTTCAAACTAATTCAAAAACCTAACATTCAATATTTTTTGGACCTCTATAGGAGATTTCCTGTAGGTGTCATTGTAGTATACAAGGCATAACTATATATATTGGGGAGTTTTTTATCTTAAAAAATATAAAATAATTTAAATGGTTTAAACTTGATTGTTTATACCTCAAGAGACCTCTCACCACCTTGAAACCTTTATGTCTGACCACCATGATTGTGCAAGGCTATTTCTCACCTGACAGTAGATGAATATCTGTAAAGAGGTCTGAATACATATGTATGTGACTATTTCTTCATCAATATTATTCTTTGAGACCAAACCTCCAAAATAAAATATTGATCACTATGTAATGAGAGATCAAAAATCAACATGTTACCTTATCTTACCATTATGTTGAAGATCAAACCAGTGAGATAAGTTTTTACAACTAATGAAATTATCTGTAGACTAGAAATGGAGTACCCATAACAACATGAGATATTTCATGTCATTTTTTTGACTTCCAAATTTGAAAACATGATTAAGTACCATGAGCTAATAAATTCACACACTCTAACACCATGTATAGTACTTGACTCATAGAGACCAATCCAAATAGAAGAGAAACCATGAGATGATGGGGATGAGTATGCAAAAATGAGTGTCATAAAACATAACATTCATTAATAAATCCTATTTAACCAAACTTGGAAATATTTCCATGAAATTTAAGTGGATAAAGATTAATATCATCCTTGTAGAGCATTCAACCTAATTTCTCTCTTGTTGGTTGTACCATTAGAAAACCAATTGATTATTTTTGCCTACCTACGAGAGCTATAGAAGAATAAAATGGTTTTATGACATTTTTGGAATCTTAAAGGATTTTAAAGCATGTAAGTGAGTTTATGGGACCTAAAGGGTCACTATATAAGTCTTCCCCATGTGCCAAATATGCTCTATAGTCTAGACAATTCCCCAAAATATCTTTAACAACCTCATTTTCTTATTCTGAGGTTGAAACCTATAGTTTGTCAACTCAAGATAGTTACTATGACACCAAATTGACACATGGATGTTGAAATACATTTTGTAACATTTATCTACTATATAAAACTATACAAGCTTCATAAATGACCTAAAAATGACCTTGAATGGCATGTAATGACATAAGGACTAAAAGTGAGTATGACCAAGGCTAAATACACATCAAATGACATCACTAGGACCATGGTACATAATATTACACCCTATAAGACCCATATAAAAATATATCAACTATAGGGATTAACCTATTTTGACTTGTGGTCAAAATAGGCAACATTCTTAGTAATTTTCTTGGGGTGGCAAGCTAGCTATGCCCAAAGACTAGTATCTTACTCCTATCCATTGGGTTATGGAATTACCTATAAAAAAATATGACACTCATTTTCATTTGAAACCACAAAAAACAACATAAAATAATAAGAAAAAATACACAATATAAGACACCTAAGTAAACATACATGTGTTCTCAAGAATACTTAGGGAAACACATACAACATAAGTAAAGATACACACCTATCCTAATATTTATAAGACCTTAAGAAATTTTTGTAAATAAAAAATCAACATACTTTAACTAGGGTCAAATATGGTTCCTATTGAATCCTTGCTACTCCATAAAAGTAACCTATCATGTGAATCATACTTGTTAACAAATACTTGATCATGCTGATGATAATAAAAGCTTACCATCCTTGGCTCTTCTTTTGTATACAAATATATTGCTTTGAGCTCTCAAGGATTTTCTATTTAGGCCTCCAAGAGTCTTCTTGTAACTTACAACCTTATTCACTCTTTCCATGTCTGATTGGTTCTCTTCAAGCTATAGGTTAGGAGTGATCAAGACTACCTCAACATTGATCTCTTTTAGGACATAATGTACTTGATATATATGATCATCAAGTTCATATTTTTCATAATCCATCACATGTTAAAATGATCCAACCTAAGTCTGATACCTTGATTGCTCCTCAAACACATAATTTTTTGTCATGACTTCACTAGACTCCTCCATGAATGTAACTTTTTGAATAGTGGTTTGTCATACACATTCATGCTTACCAAGGCATTTAATGACTTGCTTGTTAGTCTCATCAACAACCTTATAATTAAATATATACTTCTTAGGAGAAGAGGTTAACTTTCACAACTACTCAAACACTTGACTTATGACATTGAACCTTTACCATAGGTCATCTTCCTCCTCATGGCTATCATGTTCAAGGACTCTTTCCTCAAGTGTAGGTAGAAACACATTATTATTTTCACCATATTGATCTATCATGCTTTTAAAAATATCATTATCATATATATGGATAAGGTAATTTCCTTTAATAAATTGTGAAAAGGAATGTTCAATGCTTACCTCAGAATGTTCATATGCTCCCTCATGGATGATGTAGGTACCAATATCAGTTTGCTCAAAGTAGGTATATGGATCATGTCCATAGGTGTTTACACCATAATAATCCAAAAATAGATCAAATATTCCTTCAAGTTTAGAATATGTCCCATCATCCACAATAGACTCTTCATGATCATTGATGACAAAATTCAACTTATAGATTACTTCTACATAGGGCTCAATATGAAACTTAGCTAGTGGTTGAGTCCTGATGGTTACCTTTACTCCATACCTTGTCTTGAAGGCTAAGAAGGACCAATTAGCTGAGAGGTAGCCTCCTATCTTGGATATGAAATCCATTGAGATGTAGATAAAAAAGTGGGCAGGTAAGTCAACAACCATAATGTCTTAAAGGATGGGAAACTAGGACAATCATGAAGGAAAATTTTCAAACTCTTGCCCACTCATACTAACTTAGAAAGTGTATCATCAAGTTGTAATACCCTCTTACTATATGGTTCATACTTTAGACCTAATTTTTTATATACAACCTTTGGCATCAATGAGGTGATAGCCACGCTATCAACTATGAATTTATGAATAAGTTTGTCCCCCATAATGAGAGTGATGTAGAAGGGTGGAAGTTTCTCATATTTGGTATAGGGTTATAAAATGTTATTAGGGGCATTGGTGAGGGAAACATGATCATGACCATGACTTGATGGTTGAGGTCTAAAATGAATTTGAGATATATCTACTTTTATAAGAGCTCCTTTTAGACAGGCATGTGAAAGACATCCCAAAGAGAAATACTAGTCTTAGCACTTTTCAATGAATAAAAAATGGTCAAATAGAAGTATTCACATTTTGATTTGGAGTAGGTCTCAGAGTATTATGGGATGACATGTTTGCAGTCATGCCTTTTTGACTTGTAGAAGGACTAGTTTAACTTGTAGGCACACCATTAACATATCCTAGTGCCTTCCTCTTAGCTCTAGTATTGTCTGCAACTGAATTACTTTGGTTAAGATCATAAGTATATTTAATTATAAATATAGTGAAACTCAATCCTTGAGGCTTCCACCCTTCATTTACTTTCATAGGAACTTCATATTCTATTGATATCTAAGGAGTGACTCCTCCTTGATAAACCAAAGATTGCTCTCTACCTTCATTGACATCCATAAACTGACCTTATTGCCATTCTTCTCCTTGGATCAAATTGATATACACTTGTACCATTACTCTTGTATTGGATTTGGAAGCTAGATTGTATGCATTGGTAGGACTATTGAAGTTAGGTTGCCCTTGACCTCTTCCTTGTTGAGTATATGGGTAGGGGTTTTGATGAACACCTACTACAAATTTTCTTGCCTAAGCTAAGCTTTTAAGAATTTAGACCTTGTTTCCCAATCAATTGTCTCTTCTACCTTCTTAGGAGCAATCCTTAACTTGGTGTTGGAATTTAGAATTTGTGCAAAACTTAGAGTAACAACATAATTATTTGGTATTAGAGGCATGGAAAATTTTGGGGGTAACTTCCTAGATTCTATGAGGTGATTTTTATCTCTAATGGCAGGGTCATATACTTCAGGTAAGGTGTAACCACCCATGGATTTTAGGATAATGGTTATGTCTGTACCAATAATCCTTACATATGTAGGAAACACAAAATTAGTAGGTTCTCTCATGGGAGGAGGTAGCCTATGCCAATTCCTTTGTAATCTCTCATTAAAATCATGCATTGTCTCCATGAGGGCTCTTTGAATTAGATTGATCTAGTGGATAAGTGATGTAAGACCACTTTTTTCTTCAAACCTTGATGTTAGTAACTCTCCAAAATCATCCCAAGTTTTCATACATCCACTGAGCAAATTCCTATACCAATCAAGTGATTTCCCTCAAAGGGACATAGCATGGAGTCTAATGGAAATGTTTCATTTAGTGACATTGTGAAAACTACATAAATTCAAGACATCCCTAATGTGATCACTAGGAGTGACATGACCTTCACCATTGAATGTAGGAACTCTCTTATAACATTAAGGGGAATGTCATTGATTTAACTTTTTTTGGAATATTGGTGTATTATTCCTAATCTAGTTAAAGGTATGGAATAGGAAATCAATAAATAATTATGCTACTAATTTGTATAATTTAATTGTATCTTTAACATTTCTATAAATAGTAATAAATTTGAATAAAATAATACTTCGCTAGAAATGCACTAAGATGGCTGAGACAGAGTCTGGAATTCACTATGTATGAGTAGGACAATGTCACAAATCAAGATTTGGCCTTCATTTTATGATAAAATAGCAGCTTCAAAATAAGACACCCTAGGGTCTAGTTCTATATTCCTCTTCTGTCACTATTGTCTAGGATACTTGAGCTTTCTAGGTTTTGTTTGTTGTGTCTGTGTGAGCTTGCCTATGGAATTTTGACTATTAGTGTCCATATAACTCCTTGTAAAGCTGATTTAGTATTTAAATCCTAGACTCCATTATGATTTAATGAACTTTAGGAAAGAAATGGGGGTTATTATGTGTAAGACGTACTAAAAATGTAACCACACCCCTTGTGTGGGCACACTACCTACATACCAATACTATAAAAAGGGATCAAGCCATATGTAGTTTTCTCACTTGATATGATTTGTGAAATAGTGTATCTAAAGATGAAAAATGCTAAACTGGGTGTGATTTATGTAGTTAAGGACTGATGTAAGGATTTGGATGTGCTTGTAGCTATATTAAATGGCTATGTGTAAAGAATAGGGAAGTATGCATAAGTAGTCTTGCTTGTATTCTTGATTGTTTTTTTATATTTGCCAACCCCTTCTAAATGAACTTTGAATGAGATTTTATAGGGATCTATTGGTCATGGGTCAAATGTATTCATGTTAGGCTAACAAGAAGAGGAATATGAACTGGAAGGAACTGACCATTGGAGGTAAAAATGCACTTGGATAGGAGTGTCAAAAATGGACACCCTAGGGTCTGATGCTATAGTCCAAGTTGTGTGTTATAGTCCTAAAGGAATGGGACCTATGGGGATGAAATCATCACTAGAAATTTTATCTAGAGGAAGTGGGATTACTATCTACAAGGTTATTGATGATTGGGAATCAGTGAAAAGAAGCCTATGAGTGTCATGAGAGTAAGAAAAAGGGACCTATGGGTTGGGTGTCAAAAACAATGCTAAAGCTACCAAGTTTCACATTTTATATGACTACATTCCCCCACCCCTTTATTATAGTGATGCAATAAAGCCAAATACTAGGATAAATAAAAAATAGAAAGTGTACCTAAACTTACTTGCAAGGGTGAAGCTCATGAAGCTATGTGATGTTGGGTATGCATAGAGAGAGCACATTGTGAAATGTAAATCTACAAAAGAAAACAAAGAGTAGATTAGTTCTTACTAGATATGTTATATCTAAAATAAGAATGTATAAATCTAGGTAAGATAGAGAGGAAGAGAAAGGAATGAATACAACCTACCAATTACATGGACCAATACAAAATTTATTGTGATGTTGAGTGATGTTGATTAATGCTAGATGATGTTTTACCAAGAGTAATATCATGAACAGAGCTGAGTGCTCAATTCCCTTAGAGTGACTCAAGAATTCAAAGGTTAATTGAAGTTATGTGATCACATGTGTGCTAATCAATGTTTGGACTATGTGTCTAATCCCTCTGAGTAGTGATCTCAAGAATACAAATGCTAGATAGTCCTTTGGCTCCATCATTGCCCTGTGAAGTGAATTTATGAGCTGATATCAATGTGAAATGTGTGTCATATGAGATGGCTATTGAAGCCCATCAATGCTATGTAATCTAACAATGTGTCATGGATAGATAAATATATTCTAGAAATTAGGCCACTCTGAAAGGTAGAGATTAGGCTTGTATGAAAGCCAATCTAAAACTAGGCACTAGGCTTATATGAAAACCAATACAAAATGTAGAGGTTAGGCTTGTATGAAAACCACTCCAAAATAATACCAACCACCTATAGATGGAATAAGGCATGGAACTACTTAGAATGCCTGGGTAATGTATTAAACTCAAAAAAAAAAGACAAATGTGTTGCACACATTGCCCCAATCATTAGTGTTTATAATATGGATTTTGATCTGGAAGTTATACCAACTACCCTATCTAAAACTATAAGTGAGATCCATCATGCCATACATGATGCCCCCTATATTTGGATTCTTAGAGAAAACCTATATTAAAACTATTGTATCTGAACTAGTCCAAATGTGCAAAACTATAGCTGAACCTACTTTTCTACCTATTTTTGAAAAAACTAATTTTCTTGTTATTTAGATAAGAGAGTAAAAAATAGAGACCCTAATGTCTGGTGTTGTAGTCCAATCTTTGCCCTATTATCTTAAGCTAATTTTGATGATGGTTCTATAATTTTCACTATCTACCTAGTTGGTTCTACCTGGTTTGAAATTTGGTTGCTATTCTATGTGTTTTGAAAACTACTTTTTTGACTATTAGGAGCTCTGATCTCTATGAAAAAACCTCTATTTGTTTCCCCCTTTTTTGATGGTAGGAATGAATACCATGTAATGACTTCCCTTAAAAAAAATATCCTTGCAAGTGTGTTATGATGTAAAGATATAATGATATAGTAATGCTAATCGATAAGATATCTCAAGATATAGCATGGTTTGTAATGAGAGATTATTAGATTAATAGGGGCATGTCTAGATAGATATAACAATGTAATAGCATGTGTAGTATAATAAAATAGAATTAGAAGTTTTGTTAGTTTTTAGTTGTTATTTGTTAGTTTTCAAGGAGCGATGGAGCATGATGTCCATCATGGCATCCAAGAAAGCAAGATAATGCATGATGTGGATCATGGAATTGTAAACAATAGAAAATCAATCAAGAAATAAGAATACAAGGCAAGAATCAAGAATCATACAAAAGTGGCCAATAAAATAAGGGACATGGTTACATGCCACTCAAATTAGAAAGCAAGCATACAAGGCATGTTCAAATTCCACATACACATATAATAGAAATAAGCAAGGTTATCACAAGGTCCACATGCACATATAAGAGAACAAGTAAAGGACATTAGAAAATTTCCTAAGGCACACATAAGAATAGAAGAAAAGGACATTGAAAAATGTCCTAAGGCACATACAGGAGTTGAAATAAGAATTGAGAAATGCAATCACATCTAGTTATGTAAAGCAAGAAAAGAAAGCATGTAAATGTTGTAAAGACAATCACATCTAAATACTCAAAGCAAGAATTGAAAGTATGAAATAAATGTAGTATAATACTAGGTATATGATAATAAATACACAAGTGTTGTATACTAGTGAGTGTTGATAGAGTAATATGTGTAAGCTAGTAAGTAATGTATATCAACATGATAACTAGAGTGTGTGGTGTAGAAATGGCATAACCTGGATGGTGTAGTCATGTAGAAGATGCGGTAAATATATTGATTTATGTCTCGAATGTACAAGTATGATTCCCATTCAATGGGTAGAGTAAAGTGATCAAGGATCTATATGTCGCTACACACACTCAAAGAAGATCAAGTGAAGCATGGTAATGTAGATAAATTGACAAAAAATAGCATATAGTATAAAATGTAAGTCTAGCATTGTAGTAAAGATGTAAATCATGGATAATTCATAAAATTGAAATGTCTTGGGTACTTTGAGTTATTTGATTTTTTTTGTATTTTGAAATATTTGAATGTTTTTAGATTTTAAGTTATTTGAATGTTTTTATATTTTTGATATAAGCTACGTACAACCAATCATAAGTAAATTATGTAAAAGAAATTGAAAAGAATTTATGTATAAGTAAGATTGGAAGGGATGATATTAACTGATGAGTCTCATGGGAGACTCCCTATCAGGGTGTCATGTATCAAGGAAAGGGATTATGTATGATTGTGAAGCACAATGAAAGGGCTGAGCCTGTGGCTCTGAAAGTTGTACATGTTGTAAATTCTCTGAAGTAGAAACTAATTTTGGGGTTCCCCTATAACTATAAGAAGTGGATGTAACTATAGGGCTCTTAGGGACCCATCTGGTAGTAGGAGAAGCTCTCTGAACATGTGCTCTAGGAGTAGATGCATGAGACCTCAATGATACTACCCTAATTGTGAACAGTATAGATAGAATGTGTCTAGAATCTTGAAACTATGGTTGCTTTAAAAGAGACCTATATGGAAGTGTATGAACTCTCTATGTTGGAAATGGAGGCCTCAACTATGTTTGAATCTGAATTGGAATAAGAACTAAAACTGGTGGAAAAACTAAAACTGGTGGAAAAATTGAAACTTGTGGTTGTAAAATAGTAAATAACTCTAAAGTGGGGAGTGGTAACTAATATGGAACTCCACCAACTATAAAAAATTTATTATTGTGAATGAATTTCACACATCTATGAACTATAGAAGGTACTTCTCAAAGTTTCTAAATCCATGGTCAACCAAGTAACACATCGAAAACTCTTGCATTAGGAACTATAGTAAATTATGTGGCCATGTGTGTTGGACCAACCTATATAATAAGTTCAATCTCACCTAATAAAATATGTATGTGCCCACTAAATCCATTGATAAATATGTCCACTAGGGTAATATCCTACTCTAAATATCCCAAATGTTGTAATAATGTCATAATACACATCTTCACATTGGATCCATTATCTATGAGAACACTATGAATAGGATGATTTTGAATACGAGATCTGATAAAGAGTGTATGATAATCTAAATTATCCTTGACTATCTCCTACTCTAAGAAGGATATGAAAGGTCTAGATGGAACTCTAGAATTGTATACACCAATCATGTTTCTCAAAGGATGTAACTCAAATAAAGGCTCCATATATGTATCTGGTGGAGGATGTGCATGATATGCATGATGAACACCTGAGGTATCCCCTATTTCTTATTTATAATGTTGTGGAAAAGTATCTGCGAATATTTTCAAAGATTTATCCTATGTTTGTTTTCCTTGAGGAGGCTCAACTTAAGTTACTAGATCAATGATGTTGCCACATATCAAGTCATATATCTTGTGTTTCAAACTAATGCATCTATTTTTTGTGTATCCTGGTGCCCTAAGAAAATCACAAAATGTATTATGATCATAACCCCATGGAAGAGGCTTTGTTGGATCAACTTCCTAAATAGGAAAGAGAGATATGATATTACATTCCAAAATCTACTATAAAACTCTAGCTGGAGATACTAATATATTGGAAAATGTTTTTTGATGAGGTACTGATAAAACCATTCATTGAGGGGGCTCTAAAGCTAGCTACATTGACTATAGGTTAAATCTAACTCTTTCAATCATTGACCTTTACTTTGTATGGGACTTTGATGTTAATATTATTTATTCTTTTTGGTATGATTATGTACTTAAGTTTTCCTATTAAAATAATTTTGACTTCCCTTTCCTTTATCAAATGACATAACTCAGTGAAGGAAGATAATCTTTTGAACATTATTGACTAATGTAAATCTGGTAGAAGACTTTACTTGAAGATATCTTGTAACTCTTGATTGGTCATGGGGCTAGTCATCTTAGCCAAAATAGTCTTATATTGAAGAACATAATCTATGAGATGCTCATTTGACCTTTGTTTTGTTGTGTAAATTTGGCATAAGAAATTTTATCACCAATGTTAATCCCAAAATGAGCTAGGAACATGTCAGCTAAAGGATTGAATGCATGGGCTGACTAATTTGGTAGACTATATAACCATTGTAAAGCATATTCCTTTAGACTTCATGGGAATATCTTGGTTAGTATCTAGTCATTTGGAATATATTCCAATAATGATGCATGAAAAGCTATCAAATTTGTCTCTAGATCACCCTTACCATCATATATAGTGAGCTTGGGTTGAAAAAAACCTTGTGGTAAGGGTGTTGAATTAATATGATGTGCCAATAGTGTATAAAGTAGAGAAAAATAATTCAAGTTTTATGTAGGTCTAGAGGCACCTTGTTTGAGATGTAGCACCTTGAATTTAAGAGAGTTTATCTCTTACACAAGGGTTACCACATTAGGAGACAAAGATGTACTAGTTGTACCTAGAGGTGGCATAGAGATAGGTTGGGATGCTATAGGGGTTGTTGAGACATAGTTGCCCTTGTAGTGTCATGTGTAACTAGTTTATTTGAAGGAATGGAAGACTCAACTTGATTATCCTTTTTAATTTCCATGATAGATTTTAAGATAAGAGTATGATCTAGAGGTTGTTCCTTGAGTCTTTCTCCAAAACTTTTTAGGATCAAATCTTTGTTGAGGACAACTTCATTGTCAATAATAAGTGGAAGTGTATCATGAATTTGATGTGGTGGGTCATGAATATTATTTTTTATATCATCATTGTTATTCTCATAATTCTCTTATCTAAATTATCCTCAATGAAATTGGTGTAATCTAGATGTGTAGAATCTATGTAGGAATCTAAGCTAATTGTTTATCTATGGTATATGGTTGGGTTGAAGTAGTTGGGTGAATTCAGGAGGGTTGAAACTAAGTCTTGCACTTAATCTTAGAGGAAGAGTTTTAAGGAACTTAGGTGGCATAAAGAAAACAAATTGAATAATGGAAGAAAGGATTAAATAGATTTAATATAAATAAGGAACTGGAATATGCATAAAAAGGATACAAAATTCACAAACATGTAAGGTGATACCTCAAGAAGAAATATGAGCTAGTACATGCAACAAGGGTTTTGAATCAAATTATTTTTAAAATTTAATAAGACATTTTAAAATTTGAAGCCAATTTTTTATTTAAATGTATAAGTAAAAAATCAAAAAAATATAGGAAAAATACTGAGAAAATACTAGGACCTAGTATGGGCAACTAGGGTTTTAAAGAAAATTATTTTAAAATTACTAAAAATTTGAAATTTTATGCTCATTTCTAATTTTATTATGCAAATCAAAAATTATAAAAATATAGGAAAAATATTGGGAAAATATTGAGACCTAGTATGGGCAACTAGGGTTTGAAAGAAAAATTATTTTAAAATTACTATGAAATTTTAAAATTTAATACTAATTTCTAATTTTATCATGTAGGTAAAAAATTATAAAAATATAGGAAAAATCAATCAAAAATTTACCCTAGGGTTTCTAGGGTTTTTATGCATAAATGAAGTAAGTCAGATTCATCAAATAATTTAACTTTTTTTAGAATATTGGTGTATTATTCCTAATTTAGTTAAAAGTATGGAATAAGAAATCAATAAATAAATATGCAATAATTATGCTACTAATTTGTATAATTTAAATTTATTTATATAAATAGCAATAAATGTGAAGAAAATTAGACTTAGCTGGAAACAGAATGAGATGATGAGATAGAGTATAGAATTCACTATGTAGGATTACAACAATGTTGAAAATCAAGATCTGGCCTTTATTTTATGATTGGATAGGAACACTAAAATATGACACCCTAGGGTTTGGTGTTATAGTCCTCTTCTACCTCTATTATCTAGGAGACCTGAGCTTTCTAAGTTTTATTTGTTGTGTATGTGTGAGCTTATCTATGAAATTTTGACTAGTCGATGTCTTTTGAACTCCTTGTAGAGCTGATTTAGTCTTCAAACCTTAGACTCCATTATGATGACATACTTTGGTAAATATAATGGGGTTAGTGTATGTAAGATGCACTGAATGTGTATCAACACCCCTTGTGTGGTCATACTACCTATATACAAATACTTCAAACATGGATCAAGCCATATGTAGTTCTCCCACTTGATGTGTTGTATGCAATAGTGTATATGAAGATGCAAAATGATATATTGGGTATTCTTGAGGTGTCTAGGTATTGGTGTAAGGATCTGGATGTGATTTTAGCTATATTAGATGGTTGTGCATAGATAATAGGGAAGTATGCCTAAGTAGTCTTTCTTGTTTTTTGATATTTTCCATCCCCTTCTAAATGAACTTTGAATAGGATTTTATAGGGTTTTGTTGGTCATGGGTCAAATGTATTCATGTTAGGATAACAAGAAGAGGAATAGGAACTAGAAAGAACTAACCATTAGAGGTAAAAATTCACTTGGATAGGAGTGTAAAAAATGGACACCCTAGGGTTTGGTGTTATATTCCAAGTTGGGTGTTATAGTCTTGAAGGAATAGGACCTATGGGGATGGAATCATCACTAGAAATAATTCCTAAAGGAGGTGGAACTACTATCTAGAAGGCTATATATGACTAAGAATTAGTGAAAATATGCCTATGAGTGTCATGAGAGCAAGCAAAAGGGACATATGGGTTCAGTGTCACAATCCACACTCGAGCTACCAAGTTTCACATTTTATATGACTACAATCATCATATACATCAAGATGGATAGGATTTTCAGTGTTAAAGGCTAGGAAAGCATGTTACCTAACCATGTTCCCTTCAATTTCTTCTTCACTTTTTTTATATTCTTGGCTAGTAAAGTCCTCTTGCTCTTTAAAGAGAAAAATAGGCTTAGGATGTTGAAATTCAAGAGGGAGTTCAGGTTGAAGGGGAGTATTAATGGGATTGAAAACTCTATTAGAAGATGGCCTAGTAAGGACCATGAAGTATAAGCACAAATATATGAAAAAATAATGGTATACAACCAAATTTTACCTTTAATGAAGTCACCAAATGTTGAGTAGCAAACCATATGCAACTATGATGTTGTCAAGACCAACATTCACCTTGATAAGTTATCTTTAGGACAATGGTTCCACTAGGAATGCGATAACTATTTTCACCAAATATCTCACCCTAGAGGATGTTTTTAAATCCTACTCTAATATTTTGGAAACATTTAAATACCTCTAGGCCTATGGTTTGCCTATATTAGAGGTAAACCTCTAGGTTTAAGGGCTAACTCCCTAGATTAATCCTTAAGTGCTTATCACCTACATTAACTGATTACTTGGATGAAAATGAAAATAATTATAAATTAAATTAAGATACTATAAGGGGGTAATACACAAAAATATCTCCACAATATTATCATACATGTGCACTAAGAGATAAGACTCGTAACACTAGTCCTAGAATCCTAAATCACTCTAACATTAGTATTTCAATCATGGAGGTGATATGCATGAAACTAATCAAGGTAAGAGAAACATAGATTAGTTTTAGACTCTAAGGTTACTTTTACACTTCAAAATATACCCATACATTTTATAATACTTCATGTGACCTACTATAGTGGAACAATTTGCATCAAACATGGAAGGATTAAGAGAAAGCAAGGATGGATATCAATCACTTGACTATTCACTATTAATCTCTTCACAAACTTTGAAAAGATAGTTTATGAATTTAAAACTATATTTCATGTAATATTAAAATGCAAATTACAATATCAAACCAACAGGGATTCATCATACTAGGTGTGGAATTCCAATACAAGAGCCAAAATGGATTGCATTTATAGAATGTGAGAAGAGTGAGAAGAAAGTGGAGCTCAAGGGTCATGATGCCACATGTCAAGGCATTAAAATAATTTATATTGAAGAGTGATTAAGTGGATAAAAAATGTATGTAAGGTCTTCTTGGACAAATGTCCACCTAAATCATGACAAATTTTCCAAACTTGGCATAGGGGTCTTTAAATAGCTTCTTGAAACTACCTTCATGATTAGGCATCTTTTGACTACTCAAGACAAAACTAGGGAGAGATGAAATATGTTAATTGTCAATGAGGGGTTATAAAAATTCCACAAAAGTAATAATATGTGTCCCTAATTTATGTCCTTCTTCTAGATACTTGTTCTTACTATCTACAATCATCTATTAATCCTCTTTCACTAATTATTCACATTTGTCACCCAAAGGTCCTTTAGTTTCTTAATAAAATATAGGTAAGAGGTGATATGACACATAAAAGAGTCCCCTTTCCTTCCATTCCATTAATAACATCTTAAAAATTCCAAAAACTAGCTTCTCCTTCTCTCACTCAGTAGTCACTCTCCTTGCTCATTGTTTGCCAAACACTACTTAAGATGAATGACTTAGCAAGTATGTTGGTGTGATTTTATAAAGTGAGAAATGAAAATGGAGAGATATATTAGGTCTTAATTAACCCCATAAAATGGGTTTACCTTATAATTCTACTCTATACCTACAAGACACAAAAAATATATCAAAAAACCTATTCTTTACCCTATTTGTACAAGTAGGGTAAAAACCAATACGATGGGAATAATACTAAGAGAGTTATCTAAAAGTTTAGAATAGTTTCCAAGTCATAATACACCTTATGAATTAATTATCACTGACTTATTTCTAATAGGTTTAAAAGACAGGGTTTAGGAGGGTTTTATAGGGTTTGGACTCTTAAGAATTATTCAGACAATCCTGACATCCAACTTCCCAACAAATTCCATAAAGTTTAAGCTCAGGACCTTTCTCAAATGTACCCAATTCCTTGGGTCACCATATAACATGTATATACTAGTTTGAGCTTTCAAATATGTCCTATCAAGCTTGGGAGTGTATTCTAGGTAACCTTGAGGTGTTTTTAAGTAGAAAAATGACTTTTTTTATCATTTCCCCTATATAAAAATAGTTGTAAACAAACCTTATATCTATCCTTCAAAGTCATACAATTATTTTAAAGGTTTAATTGGTGTTATAAATGATATTGATGCCCCATTAGATATTTAGGCCTAGTAGGCCTGAACTATGTTCATGACCTAAAACCTTCTATTTATGCTTTCTAAAAATTGTGAGGCCTCCCATATGCTTGGTCATGTTCAAGGAAACTCTTTACTCTTCTTTCAATTCTCCAATCCTTCTCAACCCCTTATCACTTACCTACCTAATTTAACTTTTTTAGGGAATATTGGAGTCTTATTCCTAATTTAAGTTAAGGGTTTGGATTAATATATCAGTAAATAACATTGAAATAATGGTAGTCCTGATTTATATAATTTATGTGTCTTTTGAACCTTTCTAAAAATAAAAATAAATAAGGAGAAATGCAACATAGCTTAAAACTAGACTAAGACAACTGAGACAGAGGCTAAAATTGGTTGTGTAGGACTGGGACAATGTCATAAATCAAAATCTAGCTTTCATTTGATGAAAGGATAGGATCACCAAAAATAGGACACTTCAGGGTCTGGTATTTTAGTCCACTCTTACCATTATTGTCCAAACTAGTCATATAGATCTAAGCTTTTGGGTTTTGTTCATTTTCCTTGTATGATCTTGCTTGTGAAATCTTGAGTCTTGAATGTTGATAAAAGGTCATTTTAGAGATGATTTAATTTTTAAACCCTATACCTTCATTGTGCTTGATAAAAATTTAAGAAAGAGGGGGGGTTAGTGTGTGTAAGATGCACTGAATGTCTAATCTACGTCCTTTGTGTGGGCAAGTTGCCTATATACCAATACTCTGAAGAGGTATCAAGCCATATGTAGTTCTTCCACTTGATGTAGTTTGTGAAATAGTGTGATTCAAATATAAATATGCTAGATTGAGAGTGCTTGAGGTGGTTAGGGACTGGTGTGTTTCTACTTGTTTTTGCTTTTTACATTTAGAAGAAATAAGAAACTAAAGTTAAATGGTCAAGAGTTAGATGATACCCAGATGAAGTTACGCACCGTATCCAGATGTTGTAAGAGCTCCTCTTTGGCTGTGGAGGAAGACACCTATAGAGAGAATAAGACTCAAACACAAAAAATGTTAGATAGATATATGGTGGACTGCCAAGCAAAGCTCGGTCCCAGAAGTGTAGAAACTTCCTTACGGGATGGCAGAGTCCACTTTTTGATAAAAAGAGTGCCGAATAAAGAAATAATAATGACTTAAAGAAAGAGAAATAGATAACGTGTACCTAATTCCTAAAGTCTATCTGTCACAGTCACCGACGTTGATTAGTCTACCGTCATCGGTTGGTAAATGTTGTTGACGTCAGTTATGTTACTGATGTCGGTAGGGGCAATGGGCCTTGGACGGGTCTTAGGTTATGTTTATGGTCAACTGAGGAGTCTGGGAGGTCTGTGGGAGTTTAATAGTTTGTGTAGATTTGTAGGATAGTGAATATGGTCTAGAAAAGGGGCAAGGTAGAGGATAGGGGTGGAAAGAGAATAAGAATGAGAGGAAGGCTTTTCAGCCTCTCTAGAAAGAAATTTAGGTTGTCTCTCAACAATA
Source organism: Torreya grandis (assembly GCA_037957365.1). Lineage (NCBI taxonomy): Eukaryota > Viridiplantae > Streptophyta > Pinopsida > Cupressales > Taxaceae > Torreya > Torreya grandis. The sequence continues at coordinate 787,547 of JARHVA010003386.1, forward strand.
CTCAATAATGTTCAATGGAGACTAATTACCAATGCTTCTAAAATACTGAAATGAAATAGAAGGATACTTAGCTCTATTTGGATGAAGAACCAAGAGTATCAGGATGCTTGTTCCTGATGTAGCTGATGTATAAGACTTCATACAACCTTCCAATCCAATGCCTGGAGTGAATTTTGTAGAGCTTCTGTAGCTAGAGAGTGATGATAGAATGTTGATGCCTCATCCTAAAGCTTGCCTTTGATATGCAAACAGTCGAGGAGTAAGATAATTCAGATTTGGGGAGCTAGAGAATTCGCATTTGAGGGTCCAGCTGAGGTTAGAATTTAGTTTTAAGCAACCGACGTTGATGATTCTACCAGCGTCAGTCGACTGTTGACTGACATTGGTGGCTAGAGAATGGGTAAAAAGGCTATTTTTAGCCTTTTGCCCATTCTTCCATCTGCCAAGTTTAGTTGTCATTGATGAACGGTCCAAAGGTGGATTTATTAGGCGCGGGGCTTAGTGGGAGAGTTAAAATATGTCTTAGGTAATTATGATTAGTCATAGGGTGATAAATGGTCTAAGGGTGAGGAATCCAAGGTGAGGTGTCTAAAGGGGATGATTAATTTAAAATAAGTATTTTAAATTAATAAAGTATAGGTTAGGCATGTTAAAGTTAGAAAGGGACCAAGGGGGTTGACACTATTTTAGTGTCTACATTTGCCCTTTTTTGTCTTGTTTGGTTGTTCTGACAAACTGCAAGACAAAAATAGGAGTAAGTTGCCCCAGGTATGGGATGAGGTGTAAGTTGCCCCTAGTAAGGGATGAGATATGCCCCCTCAAAGCGGGAGTCGAAGAAGGGTAATCTGATATCGGGTACCAATTTGATAGGTAGAGGATGTGTATGGTGAAGTTGGAGTGTGAATGCTGCAATAGTTGAGATTGCATGTATACCACTTCACATGATAGGTAGGTCAAATTGTCACAGTCAAAGGTTAAGGAGTGCTAAAATTGAAATAACTGGTCCCCAGCATTTAGTTGTAGCTAATTGGGTTAAATGATCAGAGCTATAGCTCCAACGGTCATCGTGTTCCAAGTATCTTGGGCTCAAGAAGTGCTCCTGGAAAACATGAAAATGTCACACATATCGAGGATCAACTGGAGTGTGGTCTGACAATACATGTGAGGGTCATAATATGGGTTGCATATAATTTGCTAACTATTTGTGAGGTAGCATATATGCAATCAAAACAACCAAGGCATAGTTGTCTCAAAAGTGGTCATGGTCTGAGGAGATAGTCGTGATCTCCAAGGTCATTGGTCGAGTCAGGCTGAGATATAAGTCATCTCAAGTGTATTTTGTTGTGGATGGGGAGATGCATGCAATCTCCAATGTGCCCCATGAGAAGTTTAGGTAACTCATTCAGTGTTAGGGCTGGTTATTTGGTCATGAGTTTGGGTTGGTATAGATAGTTGGTCCATTAGATGGATGGATGAAGGATTGGCCAAGCTAACCTTAGAAGACCCCATGTAAACTAAGTGCTACCTACATAGCCCCTATTTGAAAGGCCTCAAGCCAATGTAGTTCTTCCAAAAGGGAGGAAGAGGGTTGGTTATGGATGTGGGTTAGACTAGGTTAAGTCATGGTTAAAGGTAATATGGTTGGTCCATACAATAGATGGCCAAATGAATGTGGCTGATGTCATTAGGGAGACAAACGGGTGAATGGATGGCCGAGCTAACCTCAGAAGACCCCATGTCAACTAAGTGCTACCTACATAGCCCCTATTTTAAGGGCCTTAGGCCAATGTAGTTCTCCTAAAAGGGAGGAAGAGGGTCGGTTATGGATGTGGGTTGGATTAGGTTAAGTCATGGTTAAAGGTAATATGGTTGGTCCATCAGATAGACGGCCAAACGAATGTGGCTGACGTCATTAGGGAGATGAACAGGCAAATGGATGGCCAAGCTAACCTCAGAAGACCCCATGTCAACTGAGTGCTACCTACATAGCCCCTATTTTAAGGGCCTCAGGCCAATGTAGTTCTCCCCAAAAGGGAAGAAGAGTGTAGGTCATGGATTGTGTTGGTCGAGGTTAAATCATGGTTAAACATTATATGGTTTGTCGATCAGGTAGATGAACAAATGAATGTGGCTAAGCTAACCTCAAAAGACCCCATGTCATCTAAGTGATGCCTACATAGACCCTATTTCCAGGGCCTCAGGCCAATGTAGTTCTCCCCAAAAGGGAAGATAGAGTTAAAGAGGTCGATAATTGGTTTGGTCATGTTAATGGTTTAGCAGTTCCCATATGTCTGATGGTACATGCTTGAAATGATGAGTGTATGACGATGTTATAGCCTTTTCCATATTATGTGATGGTGTATTCTGTAACATAGGTTATGTGGTTTTTCATCCCTAGTAATTTCCCATATTGGTGATGGATGTATGCTAAAAATGAAATGAGTTTATTTATGCTTCAGCACTTTTTGTATTGGTGATGATATATGCTTGACATAAATTGTGTTTGGTTGTTAGTTTCCATGTGTATTATTTTCCATAGAAACTAATGTGAATGGGCTATGATAATTTATATAACACAAATTGATATTTGCATTAAATAAATCATGAGGTTATGTTAATGGTTAGAAAATGTTTTGGTTTGGTTTGGTTTGGTTTGGTTTAGTTTGGTTTAGAAAATGATTAGGTTGTATGTGACAAAGATATGTAAGAAGTGAAAGGTGTTTTGCTCTTTCATTGACAAGGACCATAATGGTATCATAGATAGGGTTGGTGTAAATAAAATCCCCATTCATGCATTACGTCATTGACTATTGTTTGTGTTAAAGAAGTATTCAAATCACTTGATGTTAAGTGAGCTCAAAATCCCTTGGGTATGTTGGGGTAATAGGTTTGATTATGTGAGATGTGAGGATAGCATAACCCTTTTTAGCAAGGATAACTTTTCCCATTTTATAGGTGACCCTAAGAATGACTATAGACAAGTCCATGACTTAATAGTTTGTCAGTCACCATTTTTTTTTGGTAGACTGATCAATGCGGGAAGTCTACGTGGGGATGTTGTTTTGTTTTGTGGTCATATGTGAAGCTGATCAATGCAGGAAGCTTCTGAGAGAGTGTTGTTTGTATTGAAATTTGGGCATAGCCATCCTTCAAGGGATTGGTCTATATTTTGCTTTGTATGGTTGAATGTCTTCGAATAGCTGTCCTTCAAGGGAGCAGTCTATCAATTACAGCAATTATGTAGCTGTCCTTCGAGGGAGAAGTCTACATTTATAGTTTTATAACCTTTGAATAGGCATCCTAATTTTATGTCATTTTGTGGTTTTTGACTGGACTTTTAGTCATGGACAAGACTATAGAGGTTTAAGGGTTTCCCTTTTAGTAGGATAAAGTATTCATGCTTGACAAAAGGGTTGACTAATGTTTGTAGGGAAAAAGGGTTGAAAGAAATAGGAGTGAGGATGATGGGGTTGCTCAAGGGATGAGATCAAATTAAACATCAAGTTAGTGATTACTTCATTAACAATAAAATGGTCGAAGATGTAAGGCAAAAAAGTGCTCAAGTGCTAGCCGGCCTTCAAAAGAAGACAAACGATAAGTCCCTGATCTATGTTTGTGTGTTATGTAAGGTCTGAGTCAATTAGGAGCAAACTTGCCCCTTTTACTTCTTTCCATATTAGTCATGTGTTGGTCAATTCTTGGTTGGTTGATGTTTGGTCGATGATTGGTTGAGGTCATGATAGTTAATATAAATTTGAATTCCCCCAGTTGCTTTTGTAACAGGGACAATGTTTGACACCCATTGCAGATAATCAATGGGTTGGATAAATGAGATGAAAAGAAGATGATGAAACTCCTCTTAGACAAGGAGTGTGATGTGAGGATGCATCCTGTGAAGCTTTTTGCCTGATAGGCTTTATTTTAAGAGGGTGAGATCCTGATCTTCCAGGTTAGAGGCAGGAATCTCAGAATCATTGAGGGTGATGGAGGCAATAGTTGGTAATGATTTGATTAAAGCAGTCAGTGGTTGGGGGTCTCTAGGTTGGACCTCCACTAATTGTAAGGCTTTGATCAAGGTTTGATGATGTTGTGGAGAGATTTGAATGAGGTCATACAAAGATGTCTTCACAAGAGTTTGGTGAAGTTGTTTCACCATGGGGCCACGAATTGGCTTCAAAGATGTTGATGGGATGTGCCCAAGATTGAAATCTTGGGTTTTGGTGGTTGAGAAGGCTTGATGAATGGATATGTCCAAGGAAGATAAACTTTATATTTTCCTTTATCCTTCGTGGTTCATGACCTAGTGGTCACATTGATAGTGTTGATTTTGAATAATGGGAGAGAAGGTGGTAGAGGGACCATAGTCTTGTGTTGAGATCCCGATTTAGGTGAGGATGTTTGAGAGGCATGGGATGGTGTCGATGGTTTTTTGAAAGGGTGGTTAAGAGGATCCTTAATGAAAAGGGTGTCCTTTTTTAGGTGTTGGCACATGACAACTTAAGAGCGCAGCAATGCTCAGTGTCATGTCTAGGTGTGTGATGATATGCACAAAATTTAGTGTCGTCGAACTAAGATGGTTTTGATCCAAGAGTTGATGAGTGTGAAGGTGAAGAGGTTTGGGATACATGGGATGGTGTCAGAGATTTTTTGAAAGAATCCTCAATAAGAAGGGTGTCTTTTTTCAATTTTTGGTGAATGACAACCTTAAGGGCACAATAGTTCTCGGTATCATGCCCAGGTGTGCGATGATAGAGGTAGATTTGGGTGTCATCAAACCAAGATGGTTTTGATCTAAGAGGTTGAAATGGTTTAATAGGCGAGAGAGTGATGCTATAAGTTTGCAAAAGTCAGCGTAGCAACAAAGCATATGAACCTACTAATGGGTCCGTGCTTGTTGTTGCAGTAGATGTTGATGACTTTTGTTTTGGAGTTGTTGAGGGCATTTTTTGTACCACCTTATTGGTTGGTGGTATGGCCACTCATGTAGATGACACTTTCTTTGTGAGAGGTGCCAAATTTTTTGGAGTAAGTATGTTTTTGGTGGGTAAAGGGAGTAATGGAGGTAACTTGTTTTTGTTAGGTGTTGGAGTAGGGAGTACTCCTATTAAGGTAGAAGGGTGTGGGCCCACAATAGAGGGCAATGGTGATGGTGGGGGAGGAGTTCTCCGACGTGGTTTAGTGGCCTTCTTTAATATGTTGTGAGGACCACTACTATGGGGGGTGAGGTTCAAATCTACCTTCAATTGTGGGTGAGTGAGGTTCGATACGGGGTGAACACCGAGAGATTTAACTTATTTCGGCATAGTGGACGCCTGTGGGTATTCAGGTTCAGATGTAGATGGTTGAGCTTCTAAAGTTTTAGAATTAGAAGCCTGATCTTCATTGGAGATTTTTATACAATTTGTCGTAGATGGGTCGGTAGTATGAGATGAAATGGGATGTGTAAGATAAGGAGCTTTAAGTCGCTCCCATAATGCCTCATGTTCTAAGTTCCTCGAATGGAGAAATCCTAAGTTCTCAGCCAATCAAGAGAATGGTTTTGAAGATGTTAGACGAGGCTTTGGTTTTTTATAAGATGTGGGTGGTTGTGAGACCAGAAATGTGTTAGATGCAGTGATCTCAGGCCAAAGGCGTGAGAGAGCCATTACTAGATCGTCTTTGGTCGAAGTAGGTGAAGAGACAAGTTCTTCTCTTGGTGGAGAATGAATTGGAGAATGTGACTCCTCAAGAGGATATAGGGCAGGGATGATTGTGCCTTTTACTTGTGGTCAAAGAGAAAGAAAGCTATGATCCTCCATAGGTAATAGGAAGGATGAGGGCGGGGCTAGCAGCGCTGGTATCGTCAAAGCATCCTCCAATATAAGAGAGGTCGATGGAGAACTCATAGGAGAAGAAGGTTCTTCCACTCGTGGAGGAGAAATAGGAGAAGAAGGATCTTCTACATGTGGAGGAGAAATAGGAGAAGAAGGCTCTTCTACCTGTGATGGACAAATGGGAGAAGAAGGCTCTTCTACCTGTGATGGACAAATAGGTTGACTGACGTCTTCAAATTATGGGAGAGGTTGGTTAGGCATAAAAGGAGAGACTATGTTGACCATGCATATATTATGCTCTTGGGAGTCATTAGCCATGGTCTGTACATTGTTTTGGCTAGGGGGATGGTTAGGGAATGGTTGCCTAAAGATGTATATGTTTTGGTTAGGCGGCGCATTTGGATTATCTAAGACAAGATCCCCCTTGTCTAACATATCCTGAATAATGTTCTTGAGGGTTTTGCAATTGTCTGTGTCATGACCTTTGACATGATGATAATTACAGAAGTCATTCTCCCTATACCATGCTAGGATGGCTTGTGAGGGATCAAATTGAGGTGGTGGTCAAATTTGAGGGAGGTTAAGGACCCCCTACTTTATTAGTTTATCCAACATGGAAGCGTATGATTCTCCAATTGGAGTGTATTGAAGTTGTACGTATCATTGTTGGAATTGTCTTTTGATGTATTCTGATGTGGAGGGCTTAGCTTGGTTGGTTACAGTAGAGGATGATGACCTAAGGACCACAACATTTTCCAATCCCTTGGATTTGGAATTGGAAGAAGAAGATTTGGATGAAGGGTCATTTTATTTTGCATTAGTATTTTTACTACGTAGTTTGACTTTGTTTTCTTTGACAACACAGAGTTCAAGCTACCTAGCCATGGTGAAAGCTTCGTCAAATGTATGAAATGTTTGGACCCACAAAGTAGATGAGATGTGTTTGGCACATGCTTGTGAAAAGAGCTCAATTAGCTCAGGTTGAGGTAAAGAAAATGAGAGTTGGTTGATTAAACTTCTCCATCGAGCAATGAAATCAGCTATTGATTCATTGTCAAATTGTCTAATAGAATATAGGTCTGTGATGGAGACCTTTTTAGTGATGTTGATTGAAAAGTGGTCAAGAAATATTTGAGCTAGTTGAGTGAAGGTAAATAGAGAGTGACTGGTAATAGAACTATACCAATTCAGGGCAGCACCAGAAAGTGACATGGGAAATGTGTGTAGTAATAATGCATCATCATATGCTATAAGGTAACAAGCATGTCTAAATGCTCGTAGATGTTGCTGTGGGTCCTCTTTACTCTAAAAGTGAGTAAACTTTGGAAGTTCCCACTGACTAGGATATGGTCAGATTGGGACTGAAGGATGAATAGGTTCATTATAGATTTGTTCATATGAGAACATTTCTTGAACCCAAAATGGATGTCTCAAGATTAGACATCTTATCCATCAACATCTTGATCAGATCGGTTGATGGATTTGCAGGTGGGGTGCCCCCTAGGTTGTAAGGCATTTGGAAGGTGTTAGGTGGATCATATGACATAGTTGGTTGCGCTTGTATAGGCACAACATATTGGTAACTAGTCATAGGGACTGATGTTGAAGTCAAGGGTGGTTGTGTCATAAAGCTAGAAGGCACAACTTGGCTTGATGTCACCAAAGGTGGTTGGATGGTGGCAACACTAGCCAAAGGATAAGTAGTCACTCTTGTATTTATGGGTGCAAGAGTAGGTGGGATGGAGACAATTAAGTTCTGGAATGGTGTAGAACTTTGTTGAATGGTTTGTGGTTGAGGGGATACAGAAACCCCAATGGAGGTAGGTCCATAAATAGGAGAGGCCACACTTTGAAGATTGGTCATGGTTGGGTTGTTAGTTGAGGTAATGGCCTAGGTGACCATGGGTTGGGTTACGGAGGCTGTTGATATGATTGTCATTTCAACTAAGGAAGTTGGCATCCCATAAACTGGGTTGCCTGAAGGATCTCGTGTTTGACTTCTCGTGAGATAGTGCTGAAGAGCCTTGACATTGAGGTCAAGGAACCTTTCAAAGTCTTGGTCCCCTTTGAGAACAATAGGGGGTTGAGTTGGGGTTGGTTGGATAGGAATATGTTCAATTTCTGAATTATACTCCATTTGGAGACTTGATATAGAAGGCGAACGCGGGAGTGGTTGTTGCCTTGCATGGTCAACAAGAGTTTTGGTTTGACTACGTGTCAAAACCATCCAAGAAAAAATAGATTTAGGTTCTAAAAACTGTATGTTTTAGCCTTAGAAAGCTAGAATTTTTTTTAACAACAAAAAGATCAGGTTTTTAGCTTGTTGTTTGAGAAAAAGAATTTGACAGTGACCGACATCGGTAGAAAAAATGATGTCGGTGAAGAAAGTTTCTGATGTCAATCAGATAACCGATGTCGGTGAAGATCAGTTGCCAATGTTGGTGGAAAAACTGATGTCAGTTACTGTGTATTTCCAAAAACTCAAAAAATTAAAAGTTTTTGGAAGAAAGAAGAAAGTTCTGAGTTGTTTTTGGAGCTCAGAATAATGCATCCTTAGCAGCTCAAAAAACCAGATAAAAATAGAAAAATAGATGAAGGCAAGCAGCCTCTAAACATTAAATTCCTAAGAATAAATTTTAGAGTCGTGTTGGCTTATGCCTTAGAAGAGTGTTTTTGAGAATTGGGCTTTTGGAACGGGTCTTAAAAGAGGCAGTCTAAGGTTGGTTTTGGGTTATGTTTTGGTGCTCAAAAGTCTGTGTTAGGTTTCGTACATGGCTTGGTGCTAGGGGCTTGCTCCCCTCACTTCACGAGCCCAGAATCAAGCTGGGTTGCTTAGCCAATATATACTTCCCCTAGAGTTTATACTTTACTAGAGAACAAAGTGGGTTTTCCCCTTAGCAGTGAAGTCCAAGTAGGATTACCATGAAGGGTAAGGTATCCGCTAGGTGATGAAATCCTAGTCGGACCTTGTCTCAAGTATGTTTAGATGTTTAGTTTGATGTGTTTGTGGTCTGGATGTGTAACATATGTACACTATGATTTATTCATAATGTATTTTTAATTACTAAGTGAGAGGGCTCAATATGCATTCAAGCAAGAATGAAATGCAATAGATTTTTAACCCAAAATTGAAATGTTTTGTTTGGATGTAAACAATTGAGAAGAGGTTAAGAGCATGAATTTTCACTACTCTAAGATGCAAGAAGAAAGTGACAAGAAGAAAAAGAAAGAAGTTCTTTTTAACTTGTGCTTATGATTTTTTTTCGAAATAAAAAGATAGAAGAAGAGAAATTTTCCTAATGCACCTATATGAAAGTTTGCCTTTTAGAAGAAATGAACCCAAGAATTCCAGGGTCCCACTGAGCGTGATAGAATGTTTCTACTTGTTTTCACTTTTTACATTCAGAAGAAATAAGAAACTAAAGTTAAATGGCCAGGGGTTAGATGATACCTAGATGAAGTTGTACACCATATCTAGATGTTGCAGGAGCTCCTCTTTGGCTGTGGAGGAAGACACCTATAGAGAGAATAAGACTCAAACACAAAAAATGTTAGATAGATATATGGTGGACTGTTAAGCAAAGCTCAGTCCCAGAAGTGTAGAAACTTCCTTACAGGATGACAGTCCACTTTTTGATAAAAAGAGTGCTGGATAAATAAATATAATGACTTAAAGAAAGATAAATAGATAATGTGTACTTGATTCCTGCAGTCTATCTATCACAGTCACCGACACCGATTAGTTTGCCGTCGTCAGTTGGTAAATTTTGCCAACGTCAGTTATGTTACCGATGTCAGTAGGGGCAATGGGCCTTGGTGCCGATGTCAATAGGGGCAATAGGCCTTGGATGGGTCTCAAGTTATGTCTGTGGTCGACCGAGGAGTCTGGGAGGTCTGTGGGAGTTTAATAGTTTGTGTAGGTTTGCAAGACAATGAATATGGTCTGGAAAAGGGGCAAGGTAGAGGACAGGGGTGGAAAGAGAATAAGAATGAGAGGAAGGCTTTTCAGCCTCTCTGGAAAGAAATTCGGGTTATCTCTCAATAATACTTAGGAATATTCAATGGAAACTAATTACCAATGCTTCTAAAATACTGAAATGAAATAGAAGGATACTTAGCTTTGTTTGGATGAAGAACCAAGAGTATCAGGATGCTTGTTCCTAATGCAGTTGATGTAGAAGACTTCGTACAACCTTCCAATCTAATGCCTGGAGTGAATTTTGTAGAGCTTCTATAGCTGGAGAGTGATGATAAAATGTTGATGCCTCATCCCAAAGCCTACCTTTGATATGCAAAGAGTCAAGGATCAAGAGAATTTGGATTTGAGGAGCCAGAGAATTTGCATTCAGGGGTCTAGCCGAGGTTAGAATTTAGTTTTAAGCAATCGATGTCGGTGATTCCACTGGCGTTGGTCGACTGTTGACCGAAGTTGACAGCTAGAGAATGGGTAAAAAGGCTATTTTTAGCCTTTTACCCATTCCTCCATCTTCCAAGTTCAGTTGTTGTTAGTGAACGGTCCAAAGGCAGATTTATTAGGTGTGGCAGTTAGTGGGAGAGTTGAAATAGGTCTTAGGTAATTATGATTAGTCATAGGGTGATAAATGGTCTAAGGGTGAGGAATCCAAGGTGAGGTGTCTAAAGGGAAGATTAATTTAAAATAAGTATTTTAAATTAATAAAGTATAGGTTAGGCATGTTAAATTTAGAAAGGGACCAAGGGGGGGGGGGGGGGGGGGGGGTTGACACTATTTTGGTGTCTACATGGTGTGAGAGTTTGAATATGGTTGTAGCTATGTTGGGTGATTGTATGTAGAGAATAGGTAAATTTTCCTTAGTGGTTTATTTGTATTCTTTCTTGCATTGTAATATTTTTCATCTCCCTCTATAAATGACCTTTGGATGGTCTTTTATAGGGAACTATTAGTCATGGGTTATATGTATTCATGCTAGGCCAACATGATGAAGGATAGGAATCAAATGAAAATGGTCATTTGGGTTCAAAGTGTGATTGGATAGGAGCACCAAAAATGGGACACCCTAGGGTCTAGTGTTGTATTCTAGGTATGGTTCACCTATCCTACAAGCTTGAGACCTAGGGGAATAAGATTGGCCTAGGAAGTAGAATATGGCTGAGCTATAATGACCATTTATAAGGCTACAAAAGACTGGAAATGAGCAAAAAAGGTGTCTAGAAGGGTCATATGAGCATGTAATAAGGACCTAAGGATAAGATGTCATAAGACACTCTTAAGCTACCAATTTTTACATTTTATATGGCTACATTTCCCCCCCATTTATTTTAGTGATGTAGCAAAGCAAAAAACTAGGATGTAGGAAAAAATAGAAAGTATACCTAAACTTAACTACAAGGGTGAAGCCAATGAAGATGTGTTATGTTGGGTGTGCATAGAGAGATCACATTATGAAGTGTAAATATACAAGAGAAAATAAAAATTAGATCAATTTTTACTAGACATGCTATGTCTAAAACAAGAACATACAAAAGCTAGGTAAAAGAGAGAGAGGAAGAGAAAGGAAAAAATACACCTCAATGGGTACATAAACCAATACAAAACTTGTTGTGATGTTGGATATGTGATGTACCAAAATTAATATCATGAATGAAGATAATTTCTCAATTCCTTAAGAGTGGATCAAGAATACAAAGGCTAGCCCTTTAGATCCATCATTGCTAACTAAGTGAATCTATGTGATCATGCATGTGTTAATCATTGTTTGGACTATTTTTCTAATCCCTCTAAGTAGGTGGCTCAAGAATATAAAGGCTAGCTAGTCCTTTGGCTCCATCATTTCCCATTAAGTAAAGCTATATACTAATACCAGTGTAGATGTGTGTCATATGAGATGGCTCCTAAATCCCATGATTGCTCTAAAATATGACAATGTGGTGTGGATAACTAAATGTGTATTGGAAACTAGGCCAATCTTGGCCACTTTTAAAGGTGGAGATTAGTTTGTATGAAATCCACTCCGAAATTGGAAACTAGGCTTATGTGTAATCCACTCGAGAATGATGCCAACCACCTTTATATCTATTTTTAGAAAAATTGGGGTTTTTTATGTCTATATAAGAGCACCAAAAATAGGACACCTTGGTGTCTGACACTGTAGTCCAAGTTTAATGCTCTTATCCTTTATTGTTTCTGATGATTATTTTGTGTTCATCACTATCTTTCTAGTCTGCTCTACCTAGTTTGGGTTATAGTTATTGTTCTAAGTATTCTAAAAATGATGTTTTGACTGGTAGAAGGCTCTAATCTCTATGACAAAACCCCTAATTATTGGCCCCTCTTTTAAGGGTAGGAATGAAGACCCTGTAATGATTACCCTCATAAGAAAGAGCCATACAAGTGTTTTATGCTATGACATATATGATATATCAATGATAATAAAAAAAGATGTCTCAAGATATAACATAATTTATATTGGAGATTGTTATATCAACAGGGGTATGCCTAGATAGATGTAATAATGTAATAACATGTGTAGTATATTGAATTGAAAATAGAAATGTTAGTTGTTAGTTGCTATTTATTATTTGTTAGTTTTTTAGTTGTTAGTTGTTAAGGAGGGATGGAGAATAATTTCCATCATGACATCCAAGAAAGAAAGATAGTGCATAATGTGGATAATGAAATTGCAAAAAATTGAGAAGTAATAATCAAACAAGCATGCAAGGCAATAATCAAGAAGCATACAAGAGTTTCCAAAGGGCCAAGCAAACAAGGGACATGGTCACATGTCACTCAAACTATAAAATAAGCATACGAGGCATGTTCAAATGCCCACATACATATATAATTGAAAATAAGAAATGTTGGCATGAGGGCCATGGGCACATAGAAGAGTACAAGCAAAGGGCATTGGCAAATGTACTAAGGCACACATAAGAGATAAAATAAAAAATAATAAACACAATCATATCTATATACTTAAATAAAGAAAGGAAGGCATGTAAAATATAGAAATACAATCAAATCTAAAGAGTCAAATTAATAAATGAAAGTATGCAAGACATGTAGTACAAGACTAGGTAGATGCTAAGAAATACACAAATGATATATGCTAGTGATTGTTGATAGACTAATCAATGTAAGCTAGTAATTAATATACATCAACATGATAACTAGAGTGTGTGGTGTAGGAATGACATAACTTGGATGGTGTAGTCATGCAGAAGATGCCCCTGGTGGGTAGATATATCGATATATTTGTTTAATGTAGAAGTAAGATGCCCCTTAATGGGTAGAGTGAAAATATCAAGGATATGGGTCTCATTATACACACTCAAAGAAGATCAAGTGAATCATGGTAATGTAGATAAATCAACAAACAATATCATAAAACAATAAAATGTAAGTATAACATGGTAGGAGACATGTAAAGCATGAATGATGCATATAGTTGAAATGTTTTTGGTGTTTTGAGTTATTTGAATGTTTTTGTATTTTGAGATTTTGTATTGTTTTTATAGTTTTGAAATAATCTATGTACAATCAATCATAAGGAACTATGTACAAGTAATGGAAAAGAATATATGTACAAGTAAGCATAAGGAAACTATGTACATGTAATCTGAGAAGAAATGATACTAATTAATGAGTCTCATGAGAGACACCCTATCATGGTGTCCTATATAAAACAAAGAATTTGTCCATTATTGTGAAGCATGAGGGAATGGTTGTGAATATGACTCTGAATATTTGGATTCATTGTCGATATCTTAGAAATCATAATAACATGTTTTATTTTACTCATCATTATCATTTTGATTTTGAACCAATGGAATGCTAGAGTTGACTTTTGTTGTATCTACATATTTTCCTTTGAGAAATTATGTTTATAAATGATTTGCCTTAGGATGTTCAATAAATACCAAACCTTGGTGACAAACATTATCAACTGCTAGAATAGGAATAGTGATGCCTTGAGCATGCTTGCCTAACCCTTGACCTTGATAATCAAATTATTATAGATATTATTGACTAAACCCATACTACTTTGAAAGTTGAGCCTTATTTTGGAGAGGTAGATTTGCATATTTTTTGTGCTTTACATGTGCTTTTGGTACTCTTTCTTGATCTAATTTTTATTTTTGATCCTTTTATTGTTCTAATTTATGCTTTGGTAACCACTTTTGTGTTATTTTCTTTGAAGGAAAGGGATCTTAACATGTTTAGTAATAAATTTCTTAATATCATCCCATATTATGAAAAGTAAACATGAAATTGAAAGACTGAAGCTTTACATTAACATATAGTAAAATTAATCTTTCATGTACATGATAGGACCAAGTATGGACTCATTATTTACAAGAAATGTTTTGAAAGAAGTGAGATCCATTTTTTATTTTAGGTGAAATCTAATTTGGATGTAAGGTGATACATCAATATCAAAGGGACCTAGTATATACAACTAGGGTTTAAAAATTTATTTTTTAAAATTTACTATGGAAAAGTTTAAAATTTTAAATGTGAAATTCTTATTTATATATGTAGGAAAAATCAAAAAAATATTTCTAAAATTAGCAAGAAAATTTCCCTAGGGTTTCTAGGGTTTTGTGCGCAAAGGGACCTAGTAAATTCAACTAGGGTCTAGAATAAATGATTTTTTAAAATTACTATGGTAAATTTAAATGTATAATTATAATTTAAATATTTATGGAAAATCAAAAAATACTATAAAAAACTAGAAGGAATTTTCCCTAGGGTTTTTAGGGTGTTTGTGCACAAATGAAGTCAGGTTCACCAAATGATTTAACTTTTTTTGGGAATATTAGATTCTTATTCATAATTTAAGATAATATTATATATTAATAAATTATTAAATAATATTGCAATAATTATAGTTTTGATTTGCATAATTTATGTGTCCTTTGAACCTATCTAAAAATATCAATAAATAGGGAGAAATGCAACTTAGCTTAAAACTGGACTGAGACGGCTGAGATAGAGGCTGAAACTGGCTATGAAGGACTAAGACAATGTCACCAACTAGAATTTAGATTTTTTTTGGTTAAAGGATAGGAGTACCAAAAAAAGGACACTTCAAGGTCTAATGTTTTAGTCCACTCCTTCCAATTTTGTCTAAATTAGTCATAGAGATTAAAGCTTTTTGAGTTTTGTTCACTATCCTTGTATGATCCTGCTTGTGAAATCTTGAGTGTTGAATGTCAACAGAGATCCTTGTATAGATTATTTAATATTTAAACCCTAGACCTTTATTATGCTTGATAGAACTTTGAAAAAGAGGGGGGTTAGTGTGTGTAAGATAAACTAAACATGTGATCCACACCCCTTGTGGGGGCATGTTGCTACATACCAATACTTTGAATAGGGATCAAGCTATATGTAGTTCTCTCACTTTATGTGCTTTGTGAAATAGTGTGATGAAAATTCAAAAATGTTATATTGAGAGTGTTTGAGGTGGCTAGGGACTAGTGTGAGGGTTTGAATATGTTTGTAGCTGTGTTGGGTGATTGTATGTAGATAATAGGTAAATTTCTCGTAGTGGTTTGTTTGTATTCTTGATTTCTTTGTAATATTTATCACCTCCATCTATAAATGACCTTTAGATGGGATTTTATAAGGAACTATTGGTCATGGCTTAGATGTATTCATGCTAGGCTAACATGATGAAGGATAGGAATTAGATGAAAATAGTCATCTAGGCTCAATGTGTGGTTGGAAAGAAGCAATGAAAATTGGACATCCTAGGGTCCAACCTTGTAGTCTAGGTATGGTGCTTCTATTTTATAGGCTCAAGACCTAGAGGGATAGGATTGGTCTAGGAAATAGAGTCTAGTTGAACTAGAATGATCATCTGAAATGCTATGAATGACTGGCAATGAGAAAAAAAAAGGTGTCTAGAAGGGTCACAGGATCATGCAATAAGGACCTATATATATTATGTCACAATCCACTCTCAAGCTAACAATTTGGACATTTTATATGACTACACTACCCCTGCTTATAATTTTGCATCTCAAGGAGTACCCTCTATTTGAGATAGATCAAAGGTCACTTAACCTATATTCTTAGTCAAACTGAGCATGTGATAGGCTTAAATAGGTCTTGAGTACCATATTTACAAATTTTCTAAGATAGACCATACACCTATCACCTTCAAACATTACAAACTCTAAGACATATTTTGTATGATAGTGATTATGTAGAGACTTTTGGTCATAACTATAGGTTGAAAGTTTAAAACCAATTTGATTTATTTCTTTGTGATAATTACCATGTGATATGATCATCACCACTATTATAGTGGTCTCAACATGATTAATTTATCCTACAACCTCTACCAACCATTCTTTTCTTTGCCATGTTCTCTTAATAAGTTGATGTTTAAGACCTCTGATCGTACATACTATAACTCTAAGTTTGGGCTCAATTAGATATTTACCAAACACTCTTGACACCTTGAATGGATAATATCTTTCTCTTCAGCCTCCTATATCCTCCATGTTGGTCTAGCTAGATCACTTATCCATTCTAGGACTCTTGCAACCTTAACTCTCTTCAAGTATTAATACATAGTCGTAGGTGCTCTTTTAGGAATGAAAGGTCCTATAGGTTTGATTTATGATTAAGACATGTTTTTTCCACTTATTTATGGACTTTTGAGGTTTTTTAAACACTCCTTCATTAAGTGATATCAATCTCAGTTCTTAGAGCCCAAGAACTATATTTACTTCCTCAAGACTTATCATCAAGGTGCCAATGTAGCTGTGGGTTATTATTGGCTGGGAGAGGTCACCTTTAGGTGTCAACATTATTTAAAACTATGTTTCACAATGTTTTTAAATCTCACCAAGTTTATTAATACTATCTCTACTCCCAATAAGACCATTTCTTCATTTGAGACTAGGCAATCTCTTCTCTATTCACCACAACTAGTTTCCAAGAAACTCAGTTTGATTTTATGTAAGATTCCAACCTAGAGACCCCTATAGGTGGTTATATTGGTCAAACCCTAATCATAAATCACCTAAATTATTATTTTGATATTATTAATATCATGGTGTCATTTCTATCCAAATGGAGTCATTTATTTTAAGTTTATGTTCTCAATTGTGTCACATGGTGATGTAAGGCCATTTGAACTTAAACTACTATAGAATATGCTGAAATTCTATAATGAGAGAATTCTTGAGATGGAGGCCTTTCTATATTAAATTATTTTGATTAAACAACCAAAATATCATGTCAAAACATTACCCCTATACTTGGGTTGTGTGGAAACCATTAGACTAGTTTACACTTCAAGATACTCCACCATGACAGGATCAAAAGTAGGGTAGAATCCCTATTTTAGAGACTTTAAGGTAAAAAATCCCTTTAGAAACTCTCTTGATTTATGAGCATGGACTCAATTTTGTTTTTCACCTTATGACTCCACCATTGTCACAATGTTACTCTCCATGTTTTTATACCTCAAAGAGGCTTCAAACTAGTTTTAAAACCTAACATCCAGTGTTCTTTAGACCTCTTTAGGTGTCATTGCATTATACAAGGCATAACTATATATATTGGGTAATTTGTTATCTCAACAAATGTCAAAAAAATTGAATGGTTCAAACTTGTTTATTTATACCTCAAGAGACCTCTCACCTCCTTGAAACATTTATGTTTGACCACCATGACTATGTAAGGTTCTTTTTCACATGACTATAGATGAATGTTTGCAAGAAGGTTTGATTGTGTATGTATGTGACTATTTGTTCATCAATATTATTCTTTGATACCAAACCTCCAAAATAAGATATTAATCATTATGCAATGAGAGATAAAAACACATGTTACCTTGCATTAACATTTCTTTAAATTTCAACACAATGAGACAAGCTTATGCAACTAATGAAACTATCTGTAGACTAGCAATGGAGTCCCCCTAGAAATATGAGATAGTTCATGTAATTTATTTCAATTACAAATGTGCAAACATGATTGAGGACCATGATAAAATAAAGTCACACTCTCCAAAACCACACACATTACTTGGTTTGTATGAACCAATCCAAGAAGAAGAGAAACCATGAGGTGATGGGGATGAGTATGCAAAAATTAGTGATAGAATTATTAGCATTGGTTCATAAATATTTCTTCACAAATTTTGGAACTCTTGAAATTAAATTTAAGTTGACAAATATTACTATCATACCTAAAGAACATTCAACCTGATTCCTCTCCTATTAATTGTATCTTCCACAAAATTGATTGACTATTTATGTCTGCATAGGAGAATGAAATGGTTTTATGCCATTTTTGAGATCTTAAACATTTATCAATCATGGAATTGAGTTTATGGGACTTTATGGGTCACTATATAAGTCTTCCCCATGTGCCAAATATGTTTTGCAGTCTGTACAACTACCCAAACTCTCTCTAATTGCTTGATTTTCTTATTCTAAGGTTGAAACCTACATTTTGTTAGCTCAAGATATTTAATATGACACCTAACTAACACATGGATGTTAAAATAATTTTTTTAACATTTTTATACTATATAAAACCATAAAAGCTTCATAAATGACCCAAAAATGACTTTGAATGACATGTAATGACACAAGGACTAAAATTGAATATGACCAAGGCTAAAGACACATCAAATGAGATCACTTGGACCATGGTACACCCTATTACACTCTATAAGACCCATATAATAATATTTCAAGTATAGGTGATTGACCTATTTTGACTTGTGTTCAAAATAGTCAATAGTATGTAATGAGCGTGTATATGTTTCAACAATCACTATTGTGATAATTTTTGCTCAATTTCATAGCATATGATATACAACTATAAAAAAATAAGACAAGTCTAAAAACAACATTATGGCCATGATTATTAATTAATGTTGGTTAAATTATAATTTTATGTAGGGAAAACATCATCTAGGCCCACCTTCAACCATAGACCGATGGTCTCCTACACACCTCCCCACTTGGAGTGCCCCTTCCCTTCATGAAGGGGCAGATAATTATGATATGAGCATCTAGATTCATATGAGAATACGTGTGAAAGTAAAATCACTATTACATGCAACGTTACACAACATACAAACTAGAAAGTACAGTGGATAGAAAATATATATAGTTATAACATTACTTTAGCCAAAGATTTTTATTATATAAATTAGATTTTCCACAATATGGGTCTTAGTCCACATAAGCAATACTCTCTACGAAATCATATTATCCTCAAATCCCTTATTATTAAATCAATGATGAAATACTTATAAATAGGATTCCTTCATATCATTCATCACCCTTTGAATAAGAAAGTGACCTACAAACAAGACGCAATCATACACAGTTATTTTATAATACATAAGATGAACTCACACAAAATAGTCCATATTTTTCATAATGATTACACAAACAACATGTCACATTTAATACTTATTATAAGCATATACTTTTAACAAATTTGGTATATCAACCGAACACTTAATAAAATCTAATTTTAATCACAATGTTCATAACATTCTACCATGTGATGCACATCAAAATGATTCAAATTACAATCTTATGATAATATATAGTAAGGATTCATTCATTCAACACTCTACAACCCTTAACAAAATTATACCATATATGCATAAATTTATCATAAAACTATTTCATAACCACCAATGCTCATAATGAATCACCTACCTATCACTCATATTAGTCAAATCAAAGGAATTCTATTAAACAATACTTATTTAATTCAGAGAATACATAGTAATTGTAAACACAAATTATCTCATAATATATGTAAAACATTTTTAGGACTGCACAACAAAATGTTGTACTAGTGTATTGCTCAATAAGTAAATATTAACTAAAGTTGGTCTTTACACTTCACTTGCATTAATAATTATTTTTACAACTACATTATTCATATCAATAATATATATATAATATAACTCCCCATTTAAAAACATGAATAGTTAACAAATCATAACTTAAATATTTTTTTCACTAAATTTACTACATAGTAATTCTTATATTGCAACAATACTGCCAAAAATCCATTCATATAGCTAAGGATTTAGATTATGATATACTATAATACTTAACAAGACCAAGTATATGTCTATTCACAACTTTAAATAATGTCAAGGTATTTT